>JAAXYW010001258.1:0-23311 GCA_036851895.1 Orthonychiurus folsomi
ATTCAGGGTAAAAGGGCATCAGTTTTCAATGAGTGTGCGAGTGCATACAAATAAACATTGCATTTAAGTTTGAGGCTGGACGGGGCTGGGATTTTCTAATACCCGGGTGGGTGGGTGTAGCACTTTTTGGTTTAATTTTACGATGATTTGGATTTGTTTTATGTCAGGTGACACTTTTTTACATTTTGAAAGGTCAGGGTTTAATTTAAAGTGGAAGGAGTATTTTTTCTTAATACCCAGGTTCAATTCAGGGTTGAAGTACTACTTTTTCAGGATATTTAATGTAATATTGGAAATTTCATCATTCATGATTTTTGAAAGATGATTGTGTTATTTTTTTAAAGTATCATTTTGTATTAATCATTAGTGTTATGGTTGGCCTATGCATATAGCAATTTTTCCAAGGCAAGGCCAAAGCAGTCAGTCATTGCCCATGCGCCTGATCGTCGACGCATCCATAATCCAAGAAATAAATAAGCCAGCAAGGATTCCATCCCCCCAATGGAATGAAAATGAGACACTTTGTATGATGAATTTGAACAATCATGGAATTAAATGAATGTTGATTGGAAATCCTAGTGCAGCGGAGTGCCGGAGGGGAATGAATGATCTATACCACTACCTACGTACGTACAATGCATGTATATATATGGTGGATAAAATTAATTGGATGCAGATGCGACGGACAGGGTAGGCAGGGAGGGGGATGAGGAAATAACGTCTTGATTAAAGTTAATCAAATTGCTTGCATGTCAGTTTGCTATTTATTCGATTTGCCTTGCCTTGCCTTAAGCTCATGCCCAGCCAGCATCTCTTTATAATGAAGGTCATGTGTGTAATGTATTTGTATGTGTATGTGTATATGTACAAAGGAGTGTGTTGTCCATATTTTACATTACGAAGTAAGGAATCAGAATCAAAAAATTTAATTAAATCCCATTCCATTAAGGATTTTTTCTGTGAGAAATGGCTGGCCGGAGTCGGAACATGTTTTTCAATCACTTAGCGTTAATTGGAATTGTGTACGTACGGATGGATAGATGGAATATCAGGTTTTTTTTTGTCCACTAACATACATCTTGAGGTATGCGCAATGTACATTGGTTGGTATATCCTTTTAATTGGTCCTTAGTGGTTGGTAAGGCGGGGGGGAAACACACATTTTAAATCTGTCAAAAACTTTGTTGTTTCCAATTAATGAATTCGCACGTCGTACTGCTGGCGTTTAGCGTGTGGTGCGGTGCGGTCAAAAGCCACTTTGTATTGTGTGCATGTGCCAAAATGCCACATATGGATGATGGTGGAAGCAGCGAGTGTGTGTCACATCAATTAACGACCCTGCCACAAACCCCCATTGTCATTTAATTGATTGCCCTCTCTCAGAATTTCTAATTGGGACGAACCCCATAGCTGTACCACTACAACAATATATAATATAATACAATACAATGGGATATTATGCTAAATACTTGTACCTGTATGGGGTCATGCCACGCGTACTTACGTCAAATCGCACCGTACGTGTCCCGGATATGCATTATTTTGCCGCCAAGTTATATTGTAAATTTCAAGTTTTATTTGAAAATGTAGAATTGTGATTGCGACGCATACATTTGAGATTTGTATATGGTAAAAACCCATGCTAATCAAGGTTTCGTATTTGACACCAAAGCACTCATTGGCATTGGTAAAATTGGCAAAATTGTAAAATGGCAAAAAGCAAAATGTGCAATCCGATTGCAGTTAAATTATTTGTTGTCTGTGCGCTAATGTTCAGGAATCATATATTCTAATTAATTTACTAGTTTGTATGATTTACTGAGGATTAATACGTAGAAAAAATTAAATTTTTGTTTTCGTTTTGACAATTTTGACATACCAATTTTGCCACTTTGGCATTGGCAATCCGAAACCTTGATGCTAATGGACATAATCATACAATGTAATGTATTTTGCATACATGATGTCATTTACAATTAAAACTGCTCGAAAAAACGCCGCGTTATTTGGTTTTTTCTCTTTTATTTTTCATTGCATCTAAAAAGCAAAGCCCAGCCAGTGTTTGGAGTAACATCAACATCTTCAAATTCCCCCGCCCTGCCTTGCCTTCAAATTAACAAATGACTAAATGCTCCTCCGCTCCGTCGTCGTCGTCATGTCAGTTTCTACCAAATTCGTAGTCGTGACTTGCACATTAGGTACTTTGACTATGACTCTGACCCTTCCTGCCCCCCTGCGTCGTCTCCGATGTACATGTAAATATTTTGTAGTGACATTTAATATTCCCAGATGCTAGTGCTGCGCATTTTGGGTTATGTTATGTTATACGTCTGCGCATGCGCATGCGCATATACATACATACACGCAGGTATAACTTTAACTACCTTCAGGTTGGTTGGTTGGCCTGGCCAGATTTCTCGTTGATTCAAAGTGACTGATGAGTCGGTCGGTCCCGTGTTGTATGGTAATTTTGTAAGGTGATGCAGTTGGGGATGTTCATAACCTTTTGTACCTGTAAATCCTATGGGATAAGGGGGCCATGGTTTTGAACCCAAAAAACAAAGTGTCATTTGAATACAGACAAGGAGGGAAAAGCTCATATCTTCCATCTCTGTCACGGCACTACACGTTTCGGTCTCATTGCTGCTCCCTGCCTGTATTGTCTTGTGTTTTTTGAAGGTCAACTTTTTCCTGTCGTCGTCCGTCGTCCTGTGCTATACTATGTAATGTAATGCCGCACCTGCGCTTCCTGCGCCTGCGCATAAGGGATGGGTACACAAATGTAGGCGCAGGCGCAGGGGTGCCGTCGTACCGTACCGTATGGGTATGGACTTGGGCATCAGATTAATAAGAACTGAAGGGATGGAAAAAAAGGGGGGGGGGACTTGGTGATTGATGTAGTTTTAACAACACAAAACCAACAATGGGGAAGTCCGTCTATTTTTCTCTACCCTGGGTACTGGGTACTGGGTGGGTAGGCCAGGCCGGGCCCTTTATTTGATTAAGGAAAAGGGGACAGGACAGTGGGTACTGCGAAGGGATGTGGAAACAAATGGCGGGAGATGTACGTGGAAAAATGGAAAATAAATTCAAGGATAAAGTTAGATGATATTTTGTTGTGTTGTAAGGGTCGACGCAAAAATTGGCGCCGAAATTGAAATAAGTTGGGAAAAATAACAAAATTTGATGTGGGTGTTAGATGGCGCCAAAATTGATTAAAAAATTTGGAGGAATTCGCACCTTTGGTATTGGTGTCGAAGTATGCGTTAAACTATTGAATATATGAATAACATTTTGATACAGGCGCCAAATCAGAATTTTAATTTTGCCATTGAATTTGAGTTAAATGTAAATTTAGAGACGACGAATATTGCATTGTTAAGGAATTTCAAAATAAGTGCCAAATTTTTTTTATTCCACTGATCTAGACGAGACTTTTGGCACCATAGGCACCGATTTGCATGCATTTTTTTGTGAAAAATTAAAAATAATTTCAGGGTGTTTAAAAATAATTTGACATTTGGCAAATAGGTGACAAAATCCGTCCTTTGAATATTGACATATAATTCTGAGAGAAATATACCCCAACTTTTGTTTTGCCATTATTTTGCATGCTTAAAATGGGCAGTATACATAGTTGAGTGACATGCGAATCAGATTTGATTAAATGGCGGCCAGGATTAGGTAAGGCTCCACGCCGTGAAGGCGGTGGAGTCAGCAGGTAGTCAAATTGAATGTATCTTAATTAGGGGAGCACGTCACACCCTCCAACCCAGCACAGCATTGGTTTGCTTTGCATTTGCTCATTAACTCCTTGTTCATTTCTACTCAGGATGCATGCGCATGCGTATACGTCACTCACTCACTTTGCGCATAGCATGTTATGTTTGTGTTCGTGTAGTGTAGATTACCTATAATTATATTTCCTTTAAGGAAATAGACTGGAATAATTACAATACAATGATAAATCTAATTAAATTAAATATATAAAAATACCGTGTGGTTAGGGAATTCGAAAGTTGCGCGGGATAATAACGCGATGGCGCGGGATTTGAAAATTAAAAATATTTGGTTCGTTGAATTAAATACGTACAGAGGGGGAAATAAAATCCATGTATGTATGTGCATTTTGTAGGTAAGGGATAAAGGTATTTGTCGCATTTAAGATTAATGGGGCGGGAAGGAGACGTTAAGGGCTACAATTACCCTCGGGGCACTTAATCCTGGATTCCTTTGCTCTGTCAACCAAAACTTGGACGTACGTACTTCAAATCTGAGGGGGTTAATTCCCATTCCTTTCCTTTGCCATACTTTGTAAATGTATTGTGGTCCATTGGATCGTAAAATAAAAATTAAGATCAGTGCCCATGGGTGTACGTACGTGTAGTGTTTATCTCATGTACTTTGCGTGTACGCATTGGCGCGACGACGACGACGACATTTTCTGTTTACACGATGAGGTTTAGTCGGGGAGGAATTCCATGGAGGCTGATATTTCTGTATGTGTTACGCAGTATGAATAACGTTGGAAGTATGTAATTTGGGGAAATAAGGGAAGCGATGGAACAACTTGTTGAAGTTGTAATTCATATAATCCCCTTTTACAGATTTTTTAAATACTTTGAAGGCTTACAATCCCATTCAATGCTGAGGCTTGCAATGTTGTATGTCTTGTAATGTTGGTTAGGCTTGTGTCAAACGTTTACTCGAAATAACAAAGTACGTTGAAACATAATTAAGAAAACTAGCTCAGTTTGTGTCCCATTATGCCGTATTTTCGTATCTATTGATTTGCTTATATGGTAAATTTTAGCACTTTGGGTCACAAAATCCTATAAATTTAAAGTATTTTCTTGGATGCTTTGGAAAATATACATTTTTAGGCAAATCCGACAAAGCCCTTGCTAAAATTTGCTAATTAATTTCAGGCAGAAATATGAAATGTCTTGAAATTTTGGCGCACTAGTGTAGGAAATGATTCACTTATGAAAAATGCTCATTTTTTGTTAAATTTTTGAGGATTTTTTATGGAAAAGTTAGCACAAGTATTTCTTCATCGAAATCCAATACCATGAACAAAAAACCTAAATAAAATAGGAAAATTCAAATTTGAAATTCTCGCCCAAGACGGACGAATCCTATAATGTACGACATACGGCACACGCCTCAGGATTGAATCACATTAGGAATGATTAAGACATTAGGAGTCGTAAGAAAGTCGGCGGAATGTGATTGAGGGGAGCCAGGTTGAGTTTACGGTTTAACCGGGGGAGTCAAAACCCGGGTTTCTTGGCATCCAAGGAGGAAGCGTGAAGACGGCGTTTAGCATTTGAGTAATGGATTCCCTCGTACGTCGTACGCGTACGTTACGCCGCTTTGCAAATGTTTACTCCGGGAATGAATTCATTGGAGCGGGGATTGAATTCCGGGTGGTTTTCCTTATAACCCGCGCCTCCCCTCAACTAATATGAGGAAATGATGATTTGATCGAGCCCCGCCAATTCCAAACGAACAACAGTTGCAACCAACTGCTGTCGCCGCTCAACCCGCGCTGGGTTTTTTTTGTTCCGTCAAACATTTTCAGGAACACAAATAAAACAAACGGATTTCCCTTTAGTCTCAGACTTACGAATATTACAAACAGACTTACATCCCTGGCGTGGCCAAATCATACAATCCTTGCTCTCAATTGCCTAGGCATGGAATCTTGAAAAATATTGAGTTTTTCAAGGAAAAAATGCGTAGAATCTTGTAGTTAGGTTCAATTCCCCTCTCATGCTAAATACACTATATTGTGTGATATGTGGATTTAGCATGGGTTATTAGCATTGGTGTACATATTTCCCTATCCATTGGACATATAAATCACACGGGTCAAATGGCATGCATCTTACTGGCTGTAGTTGGGTTCTATTCTTCTCCCATGCAAAATACATGTATATGTGTGCTATGATATAATGTATACGTAATATGTGGATTTTTGATATTTTATGCGTTTTCGTTATTTCCTTTACTGAAGTTGAGTTGAAATTATGAATTTAAAAATAGCTTAGCTTAGCGTGCTGTGTCCATCCATTCCATTGCGTGTCAACTAAAAGGAAGGATAACATGTTCCGGAAACGGAAGATTAACTGATGCGCATACGCAGGCTTTTGGGTAATTTGTCTATTGAAATCTCGTATCCCGTCCCCATTGTTCCCCATGTATCATCTCATTGTATTTTGTGTTTTTTTGACACTCACCGTCATCTGAACATTACATGACTTTGAATGAAAGTCAGCTCGTTGAAGTTTAAAATTGCTTTGCGGTGGTCTGATTCCTTCACCGGAAACTAATAATGAGCCTTGGACTTGGGAAATGGTATTTTGTGGCGAAAAATTCGGTTTTTGTCAACTTTTCAAACAGATTTTTTCTTGTCCTCCACTGCTGCTGCGGTGAGCATTGCTGCATACGACCGACCGACCCATTGGAGCGGAGTTCCTTTCCTCCTGCTTTTGCATAAGAGAATCTTCACAGGACATTAGACACTTACTTGGCTTGTCTGCATGGATTTTGGTTGCTCGTACTTTTATGTATGCATGTATTTGAGCTGAAAGGCGGCAAAAGGGAACTCAATTTTCTACTGGATGGATTCGTTCATAAATGCGGTTTCTGTGGTGTCTTTTGAGGAAAACCAAAGGAAAAATTGAGAGAATGCCGGCCGTTGACCATTGCGTTTGCGCTGCATGATCCCAGGAATAATACTAATTAGGGAAAAACGGACGTTTTTTGAATCCTAATTAATGTAATGTCCAGGCTGGCTGTGGTTTTCCTTAGAAATTTGAGCAGAAAAATGAGACAAAATGAATTTACATGCAGTGGCATTTCTTGGGGGTTAGGCCATGCACTTTTCCCGTTCATTCGTTCGTTTGTGCAGACATCCACAATTTGTAGCTGTATTTGTTTCAATTCTGGATATATACATATATTATTTTGGGTTTTCATTTCAACACCTGAGGTAAGGTACAAAAAAATTATAAGTTAAGTGACTGTGTTATAATCTGATCTCAATTATAAACAACATTTTGTCATCCAAAACAGATCGAGGATTGAATTGTGTAAAAGTAAAGTAATATGATATATGTATTAGAGGAAAGTGATTAATTGAGTAGCAGGACTTGTGTATAATAGAGTGGATTAAAGTGGCAGGTGAGTCATGGCTGTAAATACAAATACATAACATTCCCGGATGTTTGAAGTGGGTGAGTGTGGGATGAAAAGCAGAAGCAGAGAAGCCAAAATAATCGCAAGTCGCGCGGATTTGTTTTGTCTGGACAATAGGTCCACGTCCATGGTTTGTTCAAAAGTGGATAACAAGTTGGTTAATTAGATTCCCAACTGATTTGATTAACGAGGACACTTGACACTGGGATGCTGGTTAATTAACACGGGACAGCTCAACCAGATACTAGCTGTTAATTAGGTTGATATGGCCGGGCCAAAAGGATTACAGCTGTCAAAGGACGGCCCATTAATTAAATCTTAACTAACTAACGTGCGTCATTGGAAGGCAATTAATTTAATTAGGATTGTTAGTCGTCGGGGGAGCTGATTAGGTCAGGAAGGTAGGTGTAGGGGGCAATTATAAATTTGTTGTGCAATTTGCAAATTATTTTAGCAGCCTTTGACGGCGTGCAGTGCAAATACATACATGTTCGGATGACAAGCTTAATTGCGTGATAGTAATGCAGTTTTACTAAAATTAGTTTGCACTCGTTTAATGTACAGACAAACAGCCATTTACTTTAAATAATAGAATTTATCATTTTATTCTTTTATTTCAAATTATATTTTTGTTAAAAGTAAACTAGGAATTCTGAATAAATCTTGCTCCTGATTGGTTGATTGCTAAAGAAAATCAATAACCAATCAGCGGCCTAGCACTGAGAGACGGATACATAATTAGCCCGTGAATTATAGTAGGGGGATATCAAAATTTAATTTTAATAATAAATTCATACAAGTCGATAGCACATGCATAAAACTTGGAATACCAATACCAATATTTAAATAAATAATACCAATAACTGTATTTACTCTAATAACCCATTCAGAATTTCCAAAAATCCAGTTAAGCATGTAAAATATACGTTCGTACGTACGCGTACGTACAAGTATTTCCGTCCATTCCACTGTGCTATAAGCTAAACTATTTTTCCATTCATAAAAGGAAATCCTACGACGGTAAATTGGATATTGAGTCTTTTCATACACACATATGCAATGCACGCTAGGTTAAATAAATTCCATAGCATTATACCATTGCATTGCATTGCTTAACTCCAGGATTGGTTTTAGTTTGAGAAGAAAGAGCGGGACATTCAACCGTAGGATACTATAACATGGGAAACATTTGAAGTGACTTTGTACACTGTACTGTAACTGGGGACAATATGAAACTCCATATGGCACCATACCATGGATGCATACGGGAAGGCAAGGCATGCATGACGTGAAGAAAGGGACGCTTTTGTCCTTTTCTCCTACCCCGGGAGTCCTTCAAGTCCTCAATGGTTTAGCTAGGCCAGGCCAGGAATGTAAGCAACCCTTCGGGCCAATTGAGGACAATTCTGCTGCCTGGCCTTGTCAAGCATGGCTGGGTTGGAGGGAGCAGGGCTTATCCTTAAAGCGACGACGACGACCCTCTGTCTCTTCAAATACGGGGGACGACGGTAATTCAATTGAGAATGAGGGAAGGGGGGGGGGGGGAATCCACTCAACGCTAAATGCTTACTTGCTTGCTCGTTTTTGAATGAGGGAAATATAATAAGGATTTATTTGAAAAATTAAGCAATAGCAATGCAATGGCGGGAAAAAGGTAGGGGTAATGCGGGATAATGTACGTGCCATAGAAAGTATATTAGATAGTTTGGAAGGATTTTCGAAATTTCAAAATTACCAGCAAAGTTTGAAGAAAATAAATTATTTTAGAAGGTATCAATTTTGAAAATATGAGATTTTTTTACAGATTTTGAAGATAAAATCAAGTGGGAATTTGCGCCAGGGTTTTTGAAGTCTTGAAATATCCCACGAGGTTTGATAATAAGTGGATACTGTTCAGGTTATTTTGAAAGTTTGATCTGGTAGCGTCTAAATTTACGAAAAAGTTAAAAATTATATTTAAAAAATATACACATGTCCCTAAATAATAATAAAAACGCACGTGAACTATTCATTGTGAATTATAAATATTTGTCGATTTTTCTATGTCTCGCTCTTTTTAGAGCGTGGGAACATTCAAAATTTAAATATTGAGTTTCTAATTACATTTTTTGGAATGGGCGTCTTTCATTTTCTACGGATCTCCGCCGCGCCTGCGCATGAATTCACCATAGCGCATGCGCATGCGCGCAGGGCATATATACATGACAAGGTGTGTTCTGCCTTTGCTCCGTGATTTAATAAATCCGCGCCTCCAGGTAACACACAATACACATAAAAAGAGGGCGGATGGAGGGACCCTCGGATCGTGCCGTATGGAATTGTTAAAATATTTTATCTGTGGCGTGGATCCGCCGTGTAATGTAATCGCGGAGTTGGCGCTGAATTATGGTTTTTACTCGTCCTCAATTACATCGTGCTGGAGGGCAGGGTTCTTATTTCAAATGATAGCTCACATACAAAGGACGGACGTGTAATGTAATCGCGGAGTTGGCGCTGAATTATGGTTTTTACTCGTCCTCAATTACATCGTGCTGGAGGGCAGGGTTCTTATTTCAAATGATAGCTCACGTACAAAGGACGGTACGGTACGGCCACACGCGCATGCGCAAACGTAGCCGCCCAATGTTCATGTCCAATCACTCCCATCCAAAATCATGATTATTCCTATTGCCGTGCTGATCGTTTTCTGATTAATTTGCATCAGTATTAACTCGTACTTTGATTTTTTTATGCAGGCAAGGACCGGACCGTGATCTCAGATAGTGAAGAATTGGATAGTGTGCGTTGGGAAAAAACACATTCTCGCGTAGCACCGGATTTGAATTTTTCCAGCAGCGTGAACATTACAGGTATGTACTATGTTCATTTTTTAGTTACATGTGGTATTTTCGAGTGTCAGTTGAAAACAATCCATTGTGGATTTGTTGAAAGCAATCCCAGGAAAAATAATTTTGGTATTTTTAAGTGTCAGTTGAGAGGATGCCCTTGTGGATTTGTTGAAAAAATAAATAATTTTATGTATTTTTGAGTGTCAGTTGAAAACAATCCATTGTGGATTTGTTGAAAACAATCCCAGGAAAAATGCCTTTGATATTTTCGAGTGTCATTTGAAAGCATTCCCTTGTGGATTAAATTTAAGATTTCACTAAAAACATTTTTTCTTGCAAAACATTTTGACGCCGGGCCCAGCTGGTGGAAATCAAAAGTCACGCCACGCCCATGTCAAGAGTTGAGTTGCGCGCGCATGCGCATGCGAATTCAATTTGCAATCCCCTTACCCAAAACTAATTGGATGCTTTAGCCGTCGTCGTCGTCATCATTTTAGCAAAGGGAAATAGACATCCGCTTATTCTCGCCGTCCGTCCGCGCCTATAAAATCCCGTCCATGTAATTATGGTGACTACGTACGTGCACTGCACGTACGTCTTAATGGCCAGTCACGTACACAGATTTACGAAAAGCCAGAGCATAGAATGGGCGGACCTGCGCATTGGAGTTGGGCGTGACCTTCGTCTTGAATTTTAAATGAGTGATACAATACGAACGAATGCGCAGACGCAGGGACAATAAATATAGAAACGGAATAAGAAATTCGAGTACCATAACCCTTTGTGAGGGGTGGGGATGGATAGATATGTCAGAATACGTGTACTGCGCATGCGCATGCGCAGACGGCACAGTCCCTTTTCTTAAGTGTCACTCTCCTTTCTTAAACATCTCACTACTCATCTTCATCATGTCAGTCAATCTTCAGGGCCACTAATTGCTCCGTCACCTTTTGAATACTTAGCTATGGCGGGAATAGCTTTTTTTGAAATTCCCCCCTCTTTAATATTTTGAAACGATGAGGCAGGCTGTTGCCGGGACCGGTCACGCATGCCTGATTCTATTATGTTATTCAAATAATACATCGCGGGATTTTATTTAATTTGAATTCCCCGTCTCCGCGCATGAATGGGGAAACGATGACTTTTGGGATCCTTTGTTTGAAGGGAAGGCATTCAGCGGGAAAATTTGAATTTAAGCCAAAGAAACAATTAGATACGGGATTTGAAAGGGAATTCCCTCAAGTGCAACAAAAGCTAAATGGATTTTAATACGATGCCAAGTGTTGCGCTAATCTATGGTTAGGTTAGGTTTGTATTTTGCCGCTGGAGTTGACTCGGCATTTTTCCTTGACAAATCTTTACCTTTCAGCGCAGCGGTGCGATGAAGCGCTGAAGCGAAGCGTGTATGGGAAAACATGTACGAATGGAGATGGATGGGGGTGCACTATGGGAAAGGAGTCAGACACTCCCTCCCACGCATGGAACGTCATTTCTTAATTACTTAATCTTCTTTACCTGGAGCTCCTCAACGTGTCATTTAACTCATTGACTTTGAAGGAGGCTGACAGCGCAGTTTTTTAAAAGGATGAGGTTTTTGTGTGATGTGGGAGTGAAAAAATACCAACATAGTACAATACATGGCAGGGGTTGAGTGGAGATTTATTTATGTATGCATGTTGTGTGGTTTGTAGGGTATTTTGTTGCCCGGCCTGACCTTGTGGCGTGGGGGATATTAGAAGGTAGGAAATTTTCCTTGTGGATCACTAGGAGATATGTCAGTGGAAAGTGTGCCTTTGTGGATTATTTGGAAATTAGCAGGTCGAAGACCTTCCTTGTGAATTATTAGAGTCAGGTTATGTGGTTGAAAAATTCATTTGTGGATTATTCGGAAAATTAACGGGTTGAAAGGTTTCCTTGTGGGTTATTCGGAAAATTAACGGGTTGAAAAGTTTCATTGTGGGTTATCGGGAAATTAACAGTTTGCAAAGTTTCCTTGTGGATTATCCGGAAAATTATTCGTTTGCAGAGTTTCGTTGTGGATTATTCGCAAAATTAACAGTTTGCAAAGTCTTCTTGTGGATTATTCGAAATTAACAGTTTGCAAAGTTTCCTTGTGGATTATTAGAAATCAAAAACTACAAAAATTCTGTATTTTAATATTCATAAGAATGCACCGAAAACTATTATTATTTCTACAACTTTTCATCAAGCGTTGCATTGGCATCAGTTGGATTTCCCTTGTGATCCAAAGATGACAACCATCAGTGGATTTCCCTCATGAATTGCCTGCCTACCTTGGATATAATTTTAGTAGAGTAATGTAAAAAGCTGTTACTTGTTTCCCGTTTCCTGGGAGCCATTAGTGGGATTAAAACACGTCCCTTCTTATTCGCACAGGAGCAGATGCCTCGGCAGAATGTTTTTAGTCGTAATTAATTGTGAACGGAAAGAGGCGGGAGTCGCCACCTGAATTTGAATTACGTGTACCTAACGTTGTACGTACGTCAAATACGGATGGATGTGTCATTATCCCCATCACTTCAGCATTCTTCCATTTCATTAATATTTACACTAAAAATGATACGCAAACAAATTGAAATCCATCGGGTCAGGTCGGGTCAGGTCACGCTTGACTGACTCCATTTTGAAGTCGAGGCGTCGACTTCGCGCGGGAATTTATAAATTTGATTAGGGTGGAGTCACCGTCGTCGTCGCCTGAATTTATTATGGGACTCTGGAATTGAGTTGAATTGCTTCACAAATACAGACTCACGACCCAATACTAAAAAGGGCGGGAAATACTCAAATTTGAATTATTACAAGTGCCACGACTCGCTATGTGTCACTGCCATAGCCAACCACAAAAGGCAATCCAAATAAATAAAAAGGGGTAAAAATCCATGTACAAGGGTCGCAAATTCTCCGGTCGATTCCCACCCCGTGCCGTGCCGTGTGATAAATTCAAATGATCCGCCCATTCAGTGTATGTTATGTTTTATACGTACGTACGTAATTCACCTGGAGGGAAATTATGTTTGCGCATGAGCACTGGATTTGAATAAACATTCCATTATTTTTCATCTCAAAAATTAATTAATCTGGAATTGAGTTGAATTGCTTCACAAATACAGACTCACGACCCAATACTAAAAAGGGCGGGAAATACTCAAATTTGAATTATTACAAGTGCCACGACTTGTATGTGTCACTGCCATGCCATAGCATAGCCACAAAAGGCAATCCAAATAAATAAAAAGGGGTAAAAATCCATGTACAAGGGTCGGAAATTCCCCGGTCGATTCCCACCCCGTGCCGTGCCGTGTGATAAATTCAAATGATCCGCCCATTCAGTGTATGTTATATTTTATACGTACGTACGTAATTCACCTGGAGGGAAATTATGTTTGCGCATGAGCACTGGATTTGAATAAACATTCCATTATTTTTCATCTCAAAAATTAATTAGCCAAGGAATTAATGAGAAAAGTTTGGCCACGTGTATGTGCAGCTGCGCGCATATGCGCATGCGAGGAAATGCAATCAAAACTTGTTATGGAATCAATTACCCAGCACTCTAAAGTAACAAAGGTTTGTGCACGTGCAGGGTATGAAATATTGTGTTTGAATTTCCACCGGATTTGATTTCCGGCATCTACACGCGGACGTAGGATTTTTTGAAAAATGGCGCGCCGCGTCGCGGGTATTCATGGTCACGTGTAGTGATATGGAATTGAAGGACCGTTGGAAGGGTGAGGTTAGTTAGGGAAAGGAGTGTGGACTGGGTACTGGGTTTTTAGGTAATTGATTTGGATTCGGTTCGTTAGATCCCTTTTGCCCCAATTACCCTCTCCCCCCTCTCTCTTCTCATTCCCACTAACTCCGAATTCGGTGCAATGTGGTTCGTGGACCCACCGACCCTCGGATCATCAACATCCTCATCATTATCATCACATTCAATCCTCCGACCCCTACACTTTTCTCCAGTTCCAATTTACTGTAAGGATGCGATGCTGGTTTTGTAGTGGAAATTTGTTATAAGGATTTTGCCCGGATTTTTGACACCAGAATTTGAGAGAATTTTCAAATATAATATAGGAATGTACGTTAAAATTTTAGTAAGTATAAGTAATAAGCGTTAAACTGGATTTTTTGCATTTAAAATGAGAGGGAACTTCAAAATGGTTCAGGAATTGCAAAAAAAATGTACTTCTAAAAGGTGCGAAAATCAACATTGTATTGGAATTGAGGTAGATTTATTGGAATTTAAGGCACGAAATTCAAAGTCGACGTTTTAAATTGTGGGAATTTGTTATTTAACGTACATTGGATAGAATTGTCAAGTTATGTGTTTATTCAAATGTCCCATAGATTTTGGAACTGGAACTAATTTTTATCCTTGGAAATTCAAAATGCTCAGTATTCAAAACATACAACCGGAAACCCCCCCCCCCCCCCAAAATTGAAATTTGACAATTTCTATTGGCATATTCGTTTAGCAGTAGTGCCGAGTTCAATTCCGTATGAGAATATTCAAAATTTGATTGCATTTGTATGGTCTATTATTCGTGGTCATTGTGTATTTGTAATTTGGGCCATATTCCATTCAGTTTGAGCTGTGCTGTGTTTGTATTGTATTGTAATGGTGTACTCTTGGTTTCATTTTAATTAGTCCGTCGGTCACTCCACTCCTCCAATGTGTAAAGGAACAAACAATGGGGGATGGCATATACAGCATTAGGAGCGGAATTCCTCCGTGCCGTCTGTTCGTTCCTTCCATCAAATGAAAAGGGTGGGTGGTTTGCATGCTAATGAGTGTGTTTCAGGTTGATTACAAACTGATTAAAGCCATTAAAGAGGCTCCGAGTGTCATTACGATTAATCCACTCCTTCCCCGGGAANTCCGAGTGTCATTACGATTAATCCACTCCTTCCCCGGGAAATGAAAAGGATGCATGGCGGATGTTGAGTACGTACGGATCCTCATTTGCATTAAACCAACCAAAACTTCGTTCAGTTCCATTCAACATATACGTACGTATGTACATTTTGGATAGCACATATGGGTACGGTACGTACGTATTTTTATTAGCCATCTGTCCCCACATTGCAATTTACATTTGGAATTAAAAATTAGAATTTAATTAATTGGATGGATTTTGAAAGGAAATCATTCCCAGGGCCACTTCCATCCTTTCCGGCTCAACGAGGATCCCTTTAACGTGTAATTCCAGCTACAAAACAGGAATTGATTGTTGATAATACAAAGTGAAAGTGCTAATTTCCTAATTGTGGCATATGGCTTGACGACTGGGAATAATGTAGTAGAGTTTTGCAAATTAGAATTACCTCCAAAACGTGGGTAACCTTGAAGCAGGAGCAGTCTGAGTAATTTGCAGTGGTGGCAGTTGGAATGACCTTCAGATTGTGATGAGTCGTGGAGTCCCGCCCACTCCCTACGGGGGGTGTATGGATCCCACCCAAGAAAACTTGGTGAACCGTTCGCCATATATTGTCTTGGACTCGTTCCTCGAAATTCTGAAGAGAAATGGAACAAAATCAGGAATTTAGCTAGGCATGAATTGGATCAAGTACTGGATCAAAATGTAGGTTATTTGACAAATTGGATCAAAGGACAACGCTTCCACGGGTTG
The DNA here is from genome assembly GCA_036851895.1 of Orthonychiurus folsomi. Classification (NCBI taxonomy): domain Eukaryota; kingdom Metazoa; phylum Arthropoda; class Collembola; order Poduromorpha; family Onychiuridae; genus Orthonychiurus; species Orthonychiurus folsomi. The sequence continues at coordinate 15,683 of JAAXYW010001258.1, forward strand.
AGTCGTATTGGATCAAAATGAAAGAACTTTTTTCATTAAATAAATCAATGTGACCGGTTTCAGAGTTGGGCTGGGCAGTATATGGATCAAATTAAAAGGTAATAAGGTTTAGTACTGTTGGATCAGTTTGGGAATGTTTCTACGTATGGGATCAGATTTGATCAGAGTGAAATTCGAGTATTGGATCAAATATTGGACCGCAGTGAAATTGAAGTATTGGATCGAATATTGGGTCGCAGTGAAATTGGAGTATTGGATCAAATATTGGATCATAGTGTAATTGGAGTGTTGGATCAAATATTGCATCACAGTGAAGTTGTAGTATTGGATCAAATGTTGGATCAGAAAGTCTGGCAGTGGATCAGAGTCTGGATCCCACTCTATACAAATTGCAAATAATTGTAAATCTAGGATTCAAATTTAACCGCTCACCTGAAACAAGAACAGTTTGACCTCCTCCACTTTCCTTCGACTTTTATTATGAACTTTGACCTCCAACGGAATACTTTCTCCAGGCACAAATCCCCTTTTCTTCAAGAACACCTCAACCCCGACCAAACCCCCTCGCCTCCAACACCCCCCTTTTATATACACCTCCTTCCTCAAGATTTTTGGGTCCATGAGCTCCGGTCGCTCATTCAAATCCACTGGTCTCATTACGTGGATATTAACTTTATTCGAATTCAACTCTGGTTTCCCTGCCCTTGCAAGGCGTGCAGTTGCAAAGAATTCAATTTTGACATTTGGCACTTCACAGCAACTCCCACAGGCAAATGGGTGCTCCACGTCATTATAAGAAGATGGGATATTCATTGGCAAATCAAATGAGAATGGGATCCGATGCTCTTGACCTGGGGTCAATACGGCAGGGTCAGCTAATAATTTCATACATTCATTGAAATATTCTTCTTCTCCGATAATACGATGGCGGTTGCCCACGCGGGCGACTCCACGACATGTCAGGCATAATTCTAAAAAAAATGACAAGGGAAGCTTTTCAACTGTTACCCGATAGAATGTACTGTGTATTTTATGCAAAAATCTGTGCGAAATCTTAATTTAAATTTTAAAATCCACTCATAATTAGTTTTACCTATCACATTTTCCCCATCCGCGCCCACCGGTAGTGTCCGTGTCACAAATCCTTGGACCGTATGACCCGGTTTGTAGTATTCAGGGGGGTTGACGAATTCTACACGGAAATCCGTGTCAGACGCCGATGCCGATGCCGACGCCATGCCAATTGAATTTTGAGTTTGTAATCTTCCAAGAATGGGTTTTTATACTATGGGCTTGTGCGGACTGCAGATTTGTTGTGCATAATCCAAATAATAATTGCAACATTGTCCATAGCAACGGGATACGCACGTGACCTGACCTTTGTGTGTGGGCCGTTAGAGAGTGAATGAATGGGTATGCGTGGCGCAGGCGTGTATTGGAAATGGACCGAAGGACATAAAATAAAAACGGAGATGGTTGTTGACAAGGGTGAAATCTGAAGGGACTGCTCCTGTGGTAGAATAACATCCTGTCTTTTTGACGAGATGGGTTCCAAGGGTCAGAAGAGAGCTAAACGTGCAATAATAAGGGACAAATTGGGATTGTGTTGAAGGGGAATGGAAGGGCCTGGGATTTTAAAAAGAATAACATAGGGAGAAGTGGAGTAGAGTCGGAGTGTTGGATTTCGGAATGAGGGCAGATGATGACGGAATGGGTGCAGCTGGTGCGACGTATGGAAATTGAAAAAATGGGCAGTAAAAATGAGACTTCAACTCAAATCCCGTCCTGGGTCACCAAAAGAAAAGGAACGGATGACGTGACAAGTGAACTATGGACGTGGAGTGTATGTATGTATTGTACAACAGAGGTGGGCAGGGTGAGAATAATTCATGTTGAAATCTGTTGAAATGATCAGAAATTTACGATATTTATTATTTGATTTGATGGGTTCTATGTGAATGAGTATGAAAAAAAGTTTGTAGAAAATTATTTAATTTGTAGATTTATTGGAGAGAATCGTATATTTATGCTGAAATTGTAGGGAATACGCTAAAAATTGCCGGCAAAGCACATGGGAATACGATATAATACTTAAAATTCATATTTTTTACAATGTTAGAATTCTGTTTGTTTGAATACCGCATTTTCTGAAGGCCTTGGACACAAAAACATTAAGAGTATTTCTTTATTTGTGCTGAAAATTGTTCTTAGTGCGGAAAATATGCAATAATATGAGAAACAAGCCAAAAATGCAACATATGCAGAATATTATATACTATTTTGCGAAATTTTGCATAGAATCACTTCAGAGTCAAAATAGTTTCTGCTAAATCAAGCTTTCTACGTGAAAAACACTTTAGACTCTTAAAAAACACAAAATCTGGAAATTTGCCCAACCGTGAAATGTACCCATATGGATAATTTCCACGTCGTCGTCCTCGTCCGTCGTCGTAAATCGTAAATTTTGATGGAGGACAAATGAGTGGTGGGGGTATGAGTTTTTATGTTGAGGGAATTAGTTCGCATTCCATGCCTCTGTATGTGTGTGTGCATGATAATTGCTGGGCTCAAAATCGGGACGGCTTAAAGTCAAGCGCTGTGCTCTGTGCTCCGAGAGGAAATATTACGTACGTTACGTACGTGACAAAGGGCCGGACGGGATTTAAGTACAAATGGAAGTGACTTATGCTTGTAAAGATGGGGATTTATCCACTTAAACGACACAACACGTCCAACGCGACGGTACGGTATGAAATAGCGAAAGGATATTGCGCATGCGCAAATGCCTATTGTTAAATGGAAAGTGGCGGCCATAAAATTGAGGATACAGTCATACAGTATAGAAGGACATGGATTTTCAAAATTTGGCGGGAAAATAATTTTAAAAAAAAGTTCTTTGTTAGTATAATTATACGATGGTTTTTTTTTGTATTTAAAATGTGCACCCATCTTTCCCTTGAGGGCCCGATCCAGCACATGATTTGAGTACATCCTACACTATGTTGTATTATTTTAGATTGAGCAATAAATAACCCATCTCTCACACCTCACCCACCAATTACATGACCCTTGACCACATTCATCTCCCTCCGGCACTCCTCACATACAAATCTTGTCTAATTACAAAGTACCCCTTGTCCGCATCCTTCATCTGACTTAAGGCATAGCCCTGGTAACCCAAGAAATAATCTATGGTTTAACATTAAGCTTGTATGCTCCAATGTTAAAATTTAGAATTTCAGTGAAAATAACATGCAACATGCATTTGAAACACATGTAATTTAGTACACTTGATTAAAACTTGCAGGGAATTGGGCAGTCTTAAACGTAAGCAAATTTGCATTATGATTTTTAAAAAAAAATCATGAAATCGCAGTGTTGGGCTTGCAGAAGGGATTTTGAACATCATAATGTTAACTCCCATAAGCAAAGTAGGAAATCACAATGTTTGCTCTTATAAGCAAAGTAGGAAATCATAATGTTAACTCTCATAAGCAAAATAAGAAATCGTAATGTAACCTTTCATATGGTACTTTTCTAGAATGTTTTCAAATCTTACATAGACTGGCAGTTTTTTCACAAAACCCTTCAAGGGTACCATACCTTGCTTTATATTGTTTTACGTGTCCAATGAGCGTGCGTGCACGCATGTATATAGTAGTGTACCTATGCATATAATTGCCCTTGGATCACGTGACACGAGGGGAAGAAACGGCGCCAATCATTAAAATGAAGGAGTTCCCATGCATGCCTGGTTCATTTCAAATACAAATCCTCCTCCGGTTTATGGATTTGTGTCAAACGCAGGGCAGAGCATGCAACATACATATACATAAGATGTGTTATGATTTGTTGAAGAATTCCATCCCCAAATGCCGTCAGCAGTTTAAAGTTAAACGAGGAGATTTTGGCTATAATTTAGTGATAATGGGATTTTTCCGCCCAGTCGAAGCCAGCCTCACTTTTTATACGTACGATTGCGTACGTACGCGTTGTGTTGTTTTATGTACCCTCCAGGCCTGGCCAATATAATACGTACGGTCCCACGTATGTTACCGTCCAGTCCATGCATGTACCATGCTATTATTATAATTGTAGCCCTCTTTATTTTTCCTTCAAGACATCCACAACCCAAATCCCTGTAATTAACGACGGGAATCATCCAAATAATTCACCGGCCGGCATTCTATTATTTAGATTGGAAGATGGGGAGGAGTCATGCCTTTCGGCCAAAACATATCGATAAAAATGACACTAATTATTGACTCATCCCGATCCGGGCATTATAATACTACAGACAGGTTTTTTGCCGCTGTGCTGTCGTAGCCGTAAGGTCAATGGTCAATCTTTGACAGCCATGCCAAGCCATATGCCATGACATTAATTAAAAGTGAAGGGGGCGGAGCTACACAATATTCATGGGGGACAATTTCCAGTTTTTTTTGTATTGTTGGAGTTGACTCGTTTGACAAGGATGGGATTAGGGAATAATTTGCTCATTTATTTGCATGTGTGACAAATGTGAAATGCCACCGTGGATTAAAAATCCACGGCCAACTGTGTGTGGCGGGAGATTTGATATCTGAAAAAAAAAGTTGAATTTGGCGGGGAACGGACGACCAAAGAAGAAGGCAGTGCAATTTAGGAGCTAAGTAGGAGAAAAGGGCGCCTTTCCTTCGTTTGAAAGTGTTTCTCCACCAATTTAGTCCCCCGTTTCATCCTTCATTTGCTTCTTATTGTGTATGCTGGATGCTGGGTTTCCTTGCGTTGCAAGACGGACGGCCTTGCCAAATCGTATGCGGAAAAAAGGCTCCAATCCAAGCCCCCATTCACGGAGGACTGACGTGAAACCCGCAACTCATTTAATTCAATTCTTCACTTAATCACAACCTCCATTCACTAGGCTATGGGCTAGAGCATTAGTCACCTTTTGGAAAACGGACGGTTGACAGCCATCCATTGTAAGGGATGGTCGGATTATTGGAGTGGAGGGGTTTTTAAATTGGCAAAAGAATGTAGGTACATACATCCGATACATCCTACGTATATATGGGGATTTGCAAGGGAAGGGTAGTGGAAAACTAAAATTTTGCTATTTGGGGTGTAAATGATGAGAGAATTACAAATTTTTTTGAAATTTGTTAAAATGTATGAAATTATGAAGTATTTTTAGGCATGAAGCTGCAATTTTTGCTCTGTTTTGGAATTTTGGGTGTTAATTGTGCCAATACCTGGAAAAAATTAAGTTCAACTTTGCTTGAGAATTTCAACGTGGACTTTTGCATAGTTTTTGGTTGGATTTTTATTGTCTTTAAAGTTTGAATATCGTTTGTTTTGCAAAAAATTGCAAATTTACTGCCTTATTTGCATGGGGGATGATTTGACAATTACAAATAGGTATTGAAATGCTAGATTTCTTTTGCAAATGTGCATTTAAAATATTAAATATTTCCCTCGTACTTTTGAAAATTGACATTTTCCCGCAACACCAATTGCCACATTGAATCCTGCGCAGAGCAAAGAAAAACGAGAGCCACTAATGAAAACCGTGACTTGTGTACACAGGAATGACACATGATTTGAGTTATTTGCCCCGTAAAAGTCGCATTAAGGTCCCATCCCTTTTTAGCGGTTTGATTTATCCTTTGGCCCCTGGCCTCGCGTCCCTGCGTACTCGCACTCAAACTGCACTGCGCATACGCATGCGCAGTGTAGTGCCCTGTCTTCAAGTTTATTATTGACGATTCCCCCGTTCGTCGCCGTCGCTCAACCCTTTTTTGTACAAGGCAAGGGTACATACAATACGGGAATGGGGAAGGGTACATCATTAGATCAACCGTACCAATGCGCATGCGCAGACGGTGCAGGCTCAGCTGTGGCATTGCCATTACCATTGGTTTTTATGGAAATGTTTCCAGTCCACGAAACGAATGTTTATTATCCTTCGCTCCAGATGGAAGAGATGATTAAAGGCACTGCGCAGGCGGAGGCGCGCAGGTAGGCTCTGCGCATGCGCAGCGCAGACGCGAAGCAATGATGAGGTAGGCGGGGAACCATTGTACAGAAAACAGACTCCAATTTGTTTTGTATTGCATTGCCTGCACCGCGCATGCGTGAAGGCCTAATACATAATGTTAATTTAAATGTAACAGTCGTCATTCCCTTGATTGGTCCGCCGGCCAAGGATTGTTCCTGGCGGGGAATTTAAATTTATTTCCGGGCCAAGAATTTAATTGGACATTACGGGGCAAACCAAGGAGGGCCACGTCAGTCAAAAACCAGTTTTATTAATTCTTTTGATTTGAAGATGAGGATCTGCGCAGGCGCTGGGCCGGCTGCATGATTTCCCACGGCTGCCTCCCAGATTAAATTGGATGGACGTGATTTTTGTATGTATGTCGGATTAATGGGTCGTCAATGTTGTAATTGAAAGGATTTTTATGACCTTTGACCTCCCGCATTGTACGTAAAGATGGGATTTTTTAAGGAATTCCACGCCTTGCCAATTAACGTGGTCTGGCAGCCCATTTAATGAGGTGATTAAATATAATTACAAGGAGGGGGTGGGTGGGGGTACCCCTCACCCCCTATGTATTGTATATAGGAAACATAAACAACGACCAGGCACCATAATTACCCGAAATTATGATGTCTATAACCATGTACCCCCCACCCCAATACTGTGGGCATGGGGGGAGGGGGCCATGGTTTTGAACCACGCCCCTCATTGAGGGAACGACCCAATAATTATCCATAAAACAATGGAATGGGGGGAAGCGGGAGTTTTGTAATTTGGAACAGGTGCGCAGGCGCAGGACGAGGACGACGCGACGCCGTCCCTTAATAATATTTCCTTTAAATTGAAGTCTAGACTTGACGCCTTTTCCCGCTCAAAGGAGGCGAGTAATTGGCACTAATAAGCAGGGTTAGTTAAAATACTTGGGTAAATGGGGACTGCGCATGCGTAGTGCGCTGGGTCTGCGCATTGAAGCATTCATATATTGTGCTATTGTGTAATTAGGATCCTAATTATCTCACGCAGGCGCAGGGTACGATGGGATTTTTAATTACAACGGCTATTTTCCACGGTGCGTCGTCTGCGCCTGCGCATGCGCAATCCAAATCCTTGCCTGGGAAATATTATAGTACATACTGCGCAGGTTGGCGCAAGGCAGGAAATCTAATTACCTGTGATATGGTGTTAAACCAATTAAAATTAATTGTTTACATTGCGATTAGTGTGGAATTGTGGGAATTGCAATTGCGAATTCGTATAGAACTGCGCATGCGTGCGCTACGCACGCCCTTGAACTTTTGAATTTAACAAAAACGTGTAGTGTACCGAGGGGTGCCTAATTAATTGGATTTTGATTTGGATCGTAGGCAGGGAAGACAAAGGCTGCCGTATTGATTGATGCGACGTCAAGATCTGACTGACTCCTACTGCGCATGCGTGCACTCCATTGCATACAATGCGCAGCGCAGCGCATGCGCAGTATCTCTACCCACACACTGCACTTGATTTTTTACAAATGGATCAATTAATTAATTCATTTGCATTGTTTTTTGCAGGCGTTACACTGAAGTCCAAAATGTTGAACAATGGTCACCCGAGTGGGGTGATCGTGA
>JAAXYW010001259.1:0-23301 GCA_036851895.1 Orthonychiurus folsomi
CCAACACTGGACCGAACAATTGTGGCGCACACTTTGCTCCACATAGAAGGGATGACTCGTGCCACGCAAGCGCGATTACTCCTCACAAAACTAAGAGGTGAAGGGTCAGGTCAACTTCTGACCTCACAAAATTTCCTCAGCGCATCCTCCTGAGAACGATGACTTATCACATGCCGTGCTTGTCTTCCATTTTAGCTAATGCCAATGCCCTAACTCAGAGGCCAAAGGGCAGGTCAACTCGTGACCTCACCGGAATTCCTGAGCACAAACGCCTGAGAACAATGACATGTCTCATGCCATGCTTCTCTTTCATTTAGCTAAGGTCAATGCCATAACTCAGAGGTCAAACGTCAGGCCCACTTGTGACCTCAAGAAGATTTCTCAACACAATCTCCTGAGAACAATTACTTATCACATGCCATGTTTCTCTTCCATTTTAACTAAGGTCAATGCCCTAACTCAGAGGCTAAATCTTAGGTCAACTTGTGACCTCAAGAAAATTTCTCAGCATAACCTCCTGAAAACATGACGTATCACATGCCATGTTTCTTTTCCACTTTAGCTAAGGTCAATGCCCTAACTCAGAGGTCAAAGGTGAGGTCAACCTGTATCCTGGCCTACAAAATGCTAACCTCCTAAACATTTTAAGCTATCAAACTCCGCAATTGGTTCAGTGGTTTCGGAGGAGATAGAAGACACGCACGCAAACATTCCACTTAAGGATGCGTATGATTTCTGAAAAATGAGCTTTCGGAGAAAGTTTTTCCCGAATAAGTCAGTTTTCCAAAATTAAACTGTTAAATATTTGTTACCGTCCGACAGACGATTTCCTGCAGCTGGATAACTCATTTCTGAATGAGGACTGGATCCAAAAGATTGCAAAAATGTCAAGTAAATAAAGGGAAGGCTAAACTTATCTAGTTAAATCAGCTCTGCAAATTTGTGTTGCAGAAGATTGTATTAATTTTGAACAATTCGCAAAAAGAATATTAATTTGTATACGTGCAAATAAAATACAGAGGTGTTGTCGCATTCAATTGACTGCAGCCATGCAGGATCTCCAAGTTCAGCATATGTTATCTAATCTCATTGTTTTAATTTTTAGTTAATCACACGACCTGACTCGGAAAATAATTTAATAAATACGTACTCAATGATCGCTATTGTGTTCCGACCTTCTAAGTTGAGCTTGAGATTATAGTTATCGAATTCGGATATAATTCCAGGACACAAATTCATTTTGTCCATTTCTACATCTTTTGTATTCCATTCCATTGTTCATAGTTAGACTAGACCTTGATTGTGCCTTCTGATAACATTGACACATAATGCAGAAGTGTCCCTAATTTGTTGATGCCGAAATTAGGTCATACTTTTTTGTATTTTCATGGGGTCAGCCAATCACATCGGCAAGTAGGATTTCAAATAATTCCCGAGTGGGGAATCAGCAAACATTATGAGTGTTACTTGGCAGAAAGAAAACATCAAAGCACTTATTTTATTATTACACTACACTACTACACATTTGCACTCCCAGTTTTTGACATTACCAAAAGTGCTTCGTGCCGAAAGAGCACATTATTAAGAAACAGGGACACTGCACACTGCACTACTGTAAGGATTATAAAAGGTTCACGCAATTACAATACAATAAGGCCAACGCTGTGTTAAGCCCCATAAGGATTTCGGGAATTCACTGTACATTCCGCCATAAGCATTTTTGAGTTTTTCGATGGCAACCGTAATGTATTAATTCGCTTTTGTTCAATTTTACCCAATTCCAAGAGACTTTGGTTGAAAATTGCTTACAAATTCGTATCAACAAAAGTAAAACCGAGATACGCCCGTATTTGTCTGGCACGCATATATTAATTGGTGTAATTTCTTAACCACAATTAATGACAATTACCGAAGTTAACTCGTTAATTAGAGATGTTTAGCTCGCTTAAGCACTACTATTGTAAGATTTACTCGGAGAACACTTTTGTTATTGTATTATTATTTGATTTAATTAGTAACAATTTAAACATATTGCTTATCCGCAGTATTTTTGAAAATTCACTGATGCTATACCGTATATCCCCTTTAACGTTATGGCACGGAAAGCTTTTCAGCCTTGAAAATCGAAATGGGGACAAACTAAAAATGCCTAACAATATAAATAATAATTGAAGTTTGCAAAATTAGTAGTCATACCTATTACCTATAGTTATTATATTTGGCACGCAAGGGTGAAGAACAAAAGGTTCTCAATTACAAAAATCAAATTTTAAAAATTTGTCGTATATTTGCAGTTTCATTTTTGATATTCCTCCCAACAATGGTCTTCAGCCAATCCCAAATCCACATAACAAAAATAATCCATAGTAACAAAAACAATAATAAATTTAGACGATGAGAAAGACATTTGGTACACGATAAGTATTAAATTTATTCTGTCAAAGCAACATCTCATTTCCTAACAATGAACCGGGGACTTTGAAGTAATAATACAAGTCACTTAACATTTCCATAATTAGCGATGAGCCCTCAATGAGATGGGTGTGGAACCCATTGACTTGTACGTAGTTTGCCCGGGAGTTGGTGAGATAAGGAGTAGTAGTCTTAATTGCTCTAGTCTAGTCACTCGGACGATAGCAAAAGAAAAACCAGCCGGGGTGTAGTTCACAAATACTGACTGCAATGTGTCCGGAAAACAATCATTAAGCCACACATATTAATAATCACAAAAGAACAACTATTAACTGCAATTACTTGGATTTAACTTACAAGGATTTTGTGGTAGGGACATGAGACTAGGGGTGTAATTCACAATTAAAGGATTTCCAGTCACACGGACGCTCGCTTGATCCGCTCCTCATCCAAAATGGAGGATTTGTCAAACAGGAAATCCAACTTCTGTTTCGTGAAAATGGACTCACACCATCGCTCAGTCATCGTCTGCAGCAAATCAAACCAATCAGTTAACTACTCAAAAGATCCATCCCCCATTTAAAGTCCAAGTTTAACTCACATTGAGATTCATATTTTGAAAATTGGAGTTGAAGTGAAACACACGAGTGGCGAGGCTGCGGAGTGGGTTATTGCTGGAGGAACCTGCGCACCATAACGTCATATGAGAATCCAAACTAATTTAATTAATGCAAAGGAATTAGGGATCCTTTAATTTACCTGGTGAGCTAATGTTTGACTCTGATTGTCTGGAGGGGGAATGGTTTGGGAGGGGCAAATGATTGTTGTGATGATCCGAGAAATCCGAATCGGATTCCACGCCGCGACCTCCACCAACTCCCGTGTAGCTTCGCTTGGAGTCCCCACCGCCCCCGCCGTCACAGGGGTCAGAGGGTTGAGCGGGAAGTCGGATCGGATTGCTCAGCTTCCGTTTCCTCGCCCCGTTTTTGCGGAGAAGGAGGTCAAGGCCGGATGGGGCGAGCCTTTGTCAAAATAAGAGTAAGAAATTATAATATCAATAATATAACATTCTTCATTAATTGATTAGTTGAATTTATTTATTGTTTTGTGTGGTGTCGACGTCACGGCACTTACCCAATGTCCGGTTTGATATCCGCCAGCATCCCATCCCGGATCCCGCCGAATGCCCCCAAGAGCGGAGGAAATGAGTTGAGGATCGGTTGACAGGTGCGTCCATCATGGGGACTGATCTTCCTCCGTGTGTGTGGGGAGTGCAACTTCGGATTCGGATTTGCGGAGTGGCGGTTCCTGGATCGGCGGGAGCTGAACATCATAGTGCAGCCGGACACGGTACACTTGTGCATTTCCCGGAGGTGCACGGCGCTAGAAATGGATTTTGAGGGCTCCCTTGTCACAAAAGGATTTCTCACAGATGGAGCACACCACTCGTCTCTTCCCTTTATTCAAAAAAACACGTTAATTAATTCATTAAAACCCCATAATTAATTAATCCTTACCCGTCGTTGGATTGACGAATCCGCGCGGAGAGCCCCAGTGGGTTTTCTCCGCCCTCTCGGGACTAGTAGGTCCATCCCCGTCCCCTCGTGTACCCTTCGTCCCTTCGGATTTTGAACTGAGGTCCACGGCTCGAAGGAGAAGACTCGTCATCGTCACTAATTCCCGCCGACTCTGAAGTGCTGAGGGAAGAGGGGCCTGTGGAGAGGTTAAGGGCCGCGGACGAGTCGTCTTCAGGGACTGGGGACTTCGTGGCGGGTGTGAGGAGATTGGGTGGGGTTTTTTGGGGTTCTGGGATTGGGTGTAAGTGTGGATGGGTCGTATGTGGTGGGCTCTCCGGCAGCTCTTTCCTCAAGAGGGCGAATGTGAGGGCATGAGTGGCGGGAAAACGTAGGAACTGTTCAAGGATCAAGGGCTCCTCGTCCCTTGACAAAATTGACCACCGACTCAGATGAGAGCCGTCCAGATCCTGATTGGATATGACACATGATTAAATAATCACTTATTAATAGTAGAAAATTTGAATTTTCACGGAAGGAATAGTTTACTAAAGTTTAATTTTGAAGGGTAATTCAAATTTGAGCGGAAAAAGCCCCAAGGGGATCTTTCCCTAGAGGAGGGGGTGATAATTGGTGGATGATGGTGGGAGGGGAGGAAAAGACAAAAGGTTTACTCACAGTGAGCATGTATCCGCGTGCGAGGTCGAGGGGAGTCCAGGCAAAACTGCTGAGGATATTGTCCACTTCCTCAGCCTCCAGTGTAGCCATGAGTCGTTCCTGGAGGGGAAAAATCAAAGGAAACTCATCAGTCCAGCCCACCACGTGAGACCCTTCCCCAGGGAACTGGACATCTAATGGACTTTGTCCATGCGATCACTTCCACCCGCTCCCGTCCCACGGACCCTGGACGGTGATGGCATGTGCGTTTTTGAAATCCCGGGATTTATCCATTTGTTCCCGCCCTTTGTCTTTGTTTCCCAAATTAAACTTTCGCCTGGCTGGCAGGGAATTCCTCCCTGTGTAGATCATTTCATATGAGGGGATGACAAACGAGGATTTGAGACGGGCGCGCAGGCGCGGACAGAGGCAAGTAATGGATTGTTTGAAGTCCTCAAGTGCTCCGCAGGGGTTCTTCAAATTGACTTTTCCTTTTCATTCGCCAAACCAAACTCCTCAATTTGCTCCCTTCCCAAAGAAAACATTCACCCAATCCCAAACCCGTTCCCTGTAAGGACCCCTGCTGGGCACTCGGCCCCTGCTCCCGCCCGCGTCTGACTTCCCTTTGTCCTCCGATTCATCCATCTCTCTCCGCTTTTAAAGATGGGATCTCACTTTGCCCCAACCCTCGACATGGCATGGCACGAGGAATTCGCAGCCAGTCGTAGCCGAGGATGGGAAAAATATAAAATTGATTATTAAGAAATTCCTTCCACAAAGACGTGGGAAACACGGTTCACAAATTTTAAAACTATATATTAAAGCGTAAAATATCAAATGCAAATTACAAAAAAAGGAATTGCTGTCGAAATTTAAAATTTGAAAGTTTGGATCACAGATTTTGAAGTACTCGTTTAAACCATTAGCGTTTCCTATCAACCAATGGTGGAAATTGCATTATGTAGAGCCAAAACATAGTGCAAAATCTTTAAATATATCACCAGAAAATTAAAAATATATCATGATCCATAAAAAGTTTCTTTTAAAAATGCAACAATCCTTCCCATCCCATCCTAAGCTGTAGTCAAAGTCACAGCCAGAGTAATACTCATATTGGGTTGGGGGGTAATTGCAGTGGGCGTGGTGGACCGGGGGAAAGACCGTCAGTCTGGATTTCCATTTGGATATGAGTCGTCGTCGTCGTCTGATTGTCGTGGGACGGAGGAGCACTTACAATGACAATTTTGAGTCGGATCGGAAGGGCCTGGGTTCCGTACAGGGCCAGACTGCACACGTCCAGGACGGACAGGGCTTCGTCACTCCGCAGCAGTTTCTCGAACACTAAAATAAAAAAAATAGAAAAAAATGAGGAATTCCGTCACGTCCGCACACGTCCCGTCCCGATACAATAGGACACCAAATTAGGGCGACGCGTCTTGTGGCGGTGGCGGGAAAATATGATTTTTACATCGTGTCAGTCAGACCCCTTCGGGGGATCGCGCGACCGACGCGACCGGCGAATGACGCCATAACAAAAAATCATCGTCAAAATCTAAAAAGAAATCCTCGAGATCTTAACGAAAGTACGACGCATGCGCATACGGTACGGTAGAACTAATTTAGGTGTCGCGTGGCATGTGACTATTGGGACACTCGTTGGTTGACATTGTTTGATGGGAAGAAAAGATGCCGTAGGACACGTCGTTCCTGCATCCAAGACGGACGGACAACGTACTCCCTCCATGTAAATACAAGCGCAATCAATAACAAATTACAACAATGCGTATGTACGTGGAGTGCGGAGGACACAAAAAAAGGGACGAAGGAATCCATGATTACTCCCATTGTTCTTGGGACGGAGGGATGGCTGAAGGGGATCTCAAGTTGCCCCAATTGCCGGCCATGGGAAGGGGCGGGGTATGGGAAATAAATCCCCAGATGATTCCAAGTCATGTCATAAATGTCATTGGAGGTTGGAGGGGAAACACGTTTGCCTCGGCGACTGACGACGACGACCACGACGATGAACCACTTTTTTCTTGATATTTTGGATGGGAACCTTAAGACAAGACGCGACTCTTGATCCCCGCCTAGGCTAATGATAATCACAGCCACTCTCACGTATCATTACCTGTGACAATCACCATAATACCTACCCCTCCTTACCCCTCACCCCCATTTTTCACACATTCACACTACGGAGTGTCGTTGCGAAACCAAACGTACATGGATGCATGGATTCCCATCCCCACCCCCCGCCCTCCCCACGGATTCAAATGAGGAAATATTGAGTCCCAGCAGTGGACAGGCCAAGTGTGGCAAATGTAAGTTTGTACGTGGGGATCCCCGTCAACTCAAGGCAATCCAATTTCCCAACTTATCACAATCTCACATCCTAAGCCAAGCTCCCCACCCCGTCCGTACCTGTGTCTGTCATCATAATTAGGGTTTTCAAATTACAGGGGGGATCCGTGTGAGGACCTTGGACTCTCAAACCGACTCAACTCACATCATTTGCATTGGAAACAGAAACAAATCAAAATCAACATTCCTGCCTATGATACTAATTAATTATTTGTTGTCCGCGCCTGGCCATGCAAATCAAAATACCGTTCCTAGTTCCCATACATCCACATACATTGACGACTATATTTTTGGCGCACGCGCACCAGAATAACATAACAACAACATGGACAACACAATGATAACAAAAAACCCCCGTTCGTCCCATGTGATGTGATTTTAATTTTATAATTCAAGAAATAAAAATGATTTTCGAGGGCAGAGCATGGATGAGATGAGGTTGCTATTTCCCAGGACCCCTTCAAGTGGGTCCTTAATGGATTCCTGGCAATGAAGTGTTTCCTCCTCAAAGTGTGTTGGATGGGGCGAAGGATCGCGTGATGATAGTCAATCTGTCCCAATTCCTTGTCTTGGACACTCGGATGTCTTGTACTTCGGATCCCATTGCATGTCCGTCTGTCATCAACTCCAGCCCTTGTCCCTTCCACTCCAATTCATTTCACCCCCCTCCCCGCCCCCCCCCCCCTCACATCTCGTCACGTCGCCTCCAATGACAAATTCATCACTCCCGCCACCAAAAGGGGTGGAGTCCGTCCGTCGAAGTGAAAAGGGTTGACACACGCGAAAGGCGCACCTGGGCTCTTTTTATCCCGCGAGACCTTTTGGTCATGCCCCAACTTTCCTCCCATTGGTTCCCTCCTTTTTTAGTCGTGGATGACACGCCGACTCGACGAGTGACAAATGACACCTCTTGCCACGACATCCGCCCACTTTCCCCTCCCTTTTTTGCCTCATGCCGACTACAACGACGACGGGATGTGGAATCCACTAGTACTTAGTAGTCTTTGCCAACATAAAGGGGACCAACTAGATTTCCCTTGTAGTCGTTTTACTGCACTGCGGGATAAAAAAACCTTTTTGAGTCATCCGTCCGTCCGAATGTCCGTCATTCTTCGACGGAGAAGAAAAGCCTTTTCCTTTCGCTCCACAGTCCCGTCCCATTCAATTCCCCCCCTTAGCAAATAAAAGCCCGAAAACAATTTTTCACGGCTTTGAATGCAAATGAAATGGTTGAGTGGATTTAAACCCTTCCGTCTTCCCGCCGTCCGTGGTGGCCAGTGCGGGACGCATTCATAAAAGTCCTCCGTCCGTAAATGGTAAAGAAATCCCTCAAATCCACAACAACCTGGACATGGAGTGATGGTTTTTTGAAAAAAAAACCTAAACGTAGGCCTCCAACACGTGTTACGTATGGGGTGAGGCCCTCTTGGAAGGGTTTTTGTAGTAAACATAAGAAAAGCCAAAAACAGTGTTTATGTGGTCAAAAATGCCCTGCATAAAATTAAAAAATGCTTAATTTATCAAATCTTGCACGTCTAGGCATGGGAATTTGAATATTTGGATCCAGTTAATATTGAGGGGAATTCAAATATCCAAATGGAATGGTGTGGGTCGTCGCATCGATGAAAGGGGAATGGACCCCTTCAAAAAAAAGTCAGGTTGAAATGGACGGACGCCATATGCTGAAGGCTCAGGCTGTCAAATAAATAAAGATGCGATCTTGGAAAAGAGAAAAGGATGGGATGGGATTGAATGGAGTGAGTGGTGGTTGGGAATCTTGAGTGAATTGAAAGAAATTATCAAAAAGGAGGCGGAGTGGTGGTGGTTGGTTGAGCGTTTTTCCGCATCCATCGTCCCTTCAATCACTTGCCTTGGCCTCCGAATAAAAGAAAATAATTTAATCCATGGATCAGGAAAGGAAATAAATACAAATAAATACAACACACAACCAGCTACTCCTCTTTTTCATCCCTAGCAGCAGTTTTCTTTTTGTAAAATTTTGAAATGCAATATGGAATGTGCAACATTCTTGGCCAAGCACATGGAGGGGTTGGGTCAAGGAGGGGAATCCCCCCTCCCCACCCGTGTGACCTTCACCTTGGGATTTCCTGGACGGAGTACGTCTTACGTACATTTAATTGGGGAGGAAACGCCGTCCTTTATTTATTTGGGTTGAAATTCACAGGATTTAGTGATGGAGAAGATGGGAGGTGGGAACGGGGGTGTGAATGAGATGGAGTGATATTTTAACTGGGTCCTAATTGGGCGGGGAGGGCGGGGTGGGGGGTCCCCTAATCACAGAATCACAATTCCAAATTCCCAGTCTGTCCAGTGTCAGTGGGGATGGGAAATGGTGAAATCCTTTGCACAATTAGTTCAATTGCCAAACAAGCCCATTATCCCCAAGGATCCACTGATTAGCCAGCATCAATCGTCGCCCTCCGTCAGCAAATGCAAAAAAAATTAGATATTAATTTTCTGCACCAATTCGCAGGCATGGGATGGATTTCGCACACATTTCACCATCCCGGCCAGGACCTTCGGTAAAGATGAAATAAAAAATAATAAAATAAATGGAAAAACTACAACTGCCGTGCGGAGGACAATCATAAAAAGTAAAAGGAAATTGTGTCTTCATTTTGGTTTCCCTTTGAGGTTTTCCTCCGATATCATGGCTTGCCGTATCATGGCGTGTCATCAAAGCTTGCCGCGGTTGACGTTCAAGTTATTTTTTTTTCTGCAAAGACGCAATGAGATGACGACTACCTGGGATCTTAAAAATCCGGATAATTAGCTCGGAGCCAATCCCACTCCCTCAAAGGATTCAAAAGGGAAAAACCGCCGCCGTTCGTTTTTTTTGTGTGTCCGTCCTCCCTGCAATAAATGCGTCACCTAGGTGTGAATTGCGGGGGATTCAATTTGAACCCGCCTTGCCGCCAGTGAGTGCGGTCAGGGAAATAAAACTTTGACTTTTTTTTGACGAAGAGTGGGGACGGGGATGTTCTGGAAATAGAGGACAGGAGCGGCGGTGGATTCAAATTGGTTGTTTGCATGTTGTTTGTGGCTGAGGAGGGATTTGATGAGGGGAAATAAATTAAATCCCGGCACAAGGCTACGCGTTCCAGTCCAGTGCTCCCCGCGTCCCGTGCCTTGTTGCACTTATTGCTTTTTCGCTTCGGATCCCAAGGAATTTTGATTTCCCGTTTACTCTTCTCCGCCAAGGAACGGATTTTTTTGAAGGAAGTGCGCCAAGGGCTTCGCGGGACAAGAGCCCAGATCAATATCAGAGGGAAACTGGTTTTTTTTTGGTTTATTTTGGAGTTCCCTCATGTGGATCCGGACGCGCTCCCACAATTTGCACGTCCATTACCACCACCGGAATTAATTTCCCATTAGTATCCATCTCAGATCAACAGCACATCTCAAATCACATGCCCCCGTCAATCCTTCCCATTCAAAAATCCCCCTTAGCCCCATCCATGCATGCATCTAGTATATTAACGCATCCACATGTAATGCATGTTTCATTCAAATTCGGAAGCCCTTGCAGAAATTTGAATCCCCCCACATGTGTTTCACATGGTATCAGATTTCCTTCAAAATATGCACAAGAAATTTGCATTCGCATCGCACGGGCCTGGGGCAAGCTGGGATTGTTTTAAAATATTATGACTGAGCGACGCTAACATAGGAGAAGATGATGATTTAAGTTGTGCCTTTGTTTTCGCATCCGTACGCACGTAGGACTGACACAGGCGGAAAGAGTTTTGATATTTTTTCCTGATCTGTGGAGATTTGTTGCTCTGACTGTTTGCTTTATGGACCTCATCCACTCCCAGCCCCTTCGCTGCTCCACCTAATTGCAGGTCAATCCCAGGGTTCATTCAACAGCACCCACAAAAAATACCCCATCCACACAATTTCATACTTCCTCAGGAATTTTTAAATCTGTTGCATTTCGCGCCACATGGATTCAAATTCCCGGGAATCCACTCACCCCACCGCCACCACCACCGCCATGTATCCTTTTCTTCAATATTACATGCAGAAAATCATGTAGGATTTAATAATTCTATTCCGGGAATTTGCGCCGAGCGCGCATGCGCCGTACTTACACAAGTGCGCCAGGCCGTAAAGGGAAGGAAACGGTAAAGAAATTAATAGAGAATCAATAAATATTACAAAGTGAAGGAATCAACGTGGACATACGGTGAGTGAGCCAGGAATGAGTGCAGGCGTCACAGACGCGGAGTTTGGCCGCCGGGACAAAGTGATTGCACGGACAGCCGGTCGCACAGCACGGGAGTTTCTACGAATCAAAAAAAAAAGAAGGATTAATAAAAGGTGGCGTTTATAAATTGTTTGGAAATTGGACGGCTTTTAGATCTCCGACGAACGGACGGACGGCATCTGGAGGAACGGCGTACACAACAGATCTAATGTACACAATCCCCGATCTTCCTCATCGTATTTTTTACATCCCATTGTTGGACCCACTCCTCCCCGGACACAAAAGGAAACTTACAAGGAAATTTAAGGTTCAGATCATCCGAGTCAGTCATTTATCAATCATTTCCTTCTCCCCCATCCACACAATAAAGGGGGACCCAAGATGGATTTTTAATGAGCCCGTACCCCCTCACTCACCCCCCCCCCCCTCCGTACGTACATACCAAAATGACCAAAAACCACAAATCCCCGTCGTCGTCGTATTTATTTCCGGTTATGAATTCAGATCCCATGCATTACATTACGGGATGGCCCCTTGGGACGGAATTTCCCGGATTTGAATTTCCCGGGCCCCGCGGAATGGGGATGACAGGCAAGGGTTGGAACGTTAATGAAGCGTGTGAGTTTCCTTTTGTCACGCGAAGGAGGAAAAAGGATGACTCGGACTTTCCCGTCGTCCAAATGAAGATGTCCACTTCTGCTGCGTCACACACACCCACCCCCTTCAAGTACCACCCCCCCTCCCCACTTGAATCCACACGACTTGAGTGGCCTACGTCACACGTCATATGTCTCCCTCACGATGTCATGCCATGTCCACTTCAAATACTGATATCCTATATGTTTTTTTTTAAATGGCGGCTATTTCAAATTTCTTGATCTGGCGCGGCCAGGCGGGGCTTACGTACGTACACAAAACAAGGGATCCACGTGATTGGCTACAGCAATTAATGAAAGTGGATCACTTATCCCTATACACAACACGGTGGAAAGAGGATCCTTTGTTATGCAAAATCACGACAGTCACGAGGAGGACCAATTCTCGTCAATCAAACTCTGCGAGAGCGCGCGCGCGCGCGCTGTACAGGCTGTCACCCAATGAATCTGATCTCTCCGCGGAAAAAAAGCTCCCTTCTTTTCAAAAATGTCAAATTAATGCGAGGGAGAGACAAGACAAGGCGGGGGAGGGACAGGGGTCTTATCAGGTTGGGTGTGGGTGGGGCGGGGGGTTCAATAAATAATGGGGTGGAGTCGCCCCCATGAATAAAGAAGAGGGACATGCCAACACATAAATCACCGTCCATCACGGACGGCTTTCCCGCCATAAAATATTGACGGGCGAGAGGGAAAGGAGCTGTACGACTACGGCGGGGACAGCCACAAAACGAGGCACGGCACATCCGGTTCGAAGGACCAGTGGGACTGGGATCCTCCCCGCCTCGGTCCGAGGAACAAACCAGCCAAGTCAAGCGGATGAAAAGGGTTAATCAAATTAAGACGTAGAAAAGGTAAGACATATTTTCGGACCTTCCCGCCCGTCCCCATCCCCCGGAGGGACCCAGAAATAATTCATGCTCCCCGGAAGGACGGGTCTGGAATTCAAAATCCGGAGCACGGATGGAATTGAATTATTTATTTTCCCGCCACGACGGGAAAGGGTGGGTGGGTGCGTCCAGTCTGTTCCAATCTGCATCTTGGCCCATTTCTTAAGGGGTTACATTCCCATCAGCACGTAGTCATCCTAAGGGAATTCCCGGGTTGAAATTGAAAAATCGGTGCGAGAACAAATCAACAATTTTTATTTTGAAATGGGCCGCGGCCAGAAAAGCACTCCAATTAAATGGGTGGATTATTTTGGTTGGGATTGAGTGAATTTGAAATGCAGTCGTGATTTACGAGGGGTGGCGGCTAGCGGGGGTCAAGGGAATGGGAAATGATGATCGGAAAGCATTAGGGTTGATGGACCTCACTACCCGCCTGCATCCACTTCCTCCGAATCAAAATCAATACCTGCGATGATGCATCTGATTAGCCACCCTTCCTCTTTTCCTACCCTTCAAATCCTACTCTGTGTATTCAAATTCCCCGTCATTTTTTGTAATTCCAGCTCCATTTTGAATCTCAGTCCTACTTCTCTGATTCAGCGACTGTCAATCTAATGACTGTTTGAATTTCCCCGCTTTCATAGTTCAAATATCAAAATCCATTGATGCACATGCGCAGAGGAAGGGGTCCATGATCCATTTCATACGTGGAAATTGGGAAATTCAAATCGACAGGGATCAATTTCCTCTCGTGACGCGTCGTTGACGTTTGGATGCATGAGATTTTTTGACGGATTGAATATCCGCGCCAGTGTGGAAAGTCACCACGTGTTCTTGGGGTCATCTGGTCCTCGTCTTGTACTACACGACAGTATTTGATTCCAAGGGGCGTTTGGGGCTGAGGACTGACTCCGAGTGTCGAATGTCCACGCAATCCACAAAAATGACTCCTCTGAAATTCAAATCCACCCTTTCCCGCCGTGACCGTTTTTTTGTGTTGTTTTAGACATTTTGGAGGTCGGATTCCTTAGGGGCAAAGTGACACGGATCCGATTCCTATTGGAACTTTGCATGTGCGGAATGCGGGGACAAAGGGCATGGAGAGGGGCGTGGCCGGACTGGGGACACGAGGATGGCAGGTCAAGTGCGTGACACTTTTTGGATGGGTGACAGGTGAGGACGGGCTTTTGGCGTGACTTGGGTCTCAAAAGGGGGCGTGGTCGACCCCGGCCAGTTCATCACGGAACCCCACCTGTCCCTCCACTCCACCAGGCCAAAAAAAAGTGGCCCTCCTAAAGTCACTCAATCCTCGGACATTCATTTTAGTTTTCGGGGCAATCAAATCCCATTCCCAGGCCACGATCTGCTACGCACAGGCGCAGACGGATCGCCCTTCAAAATAAACCGGTTTCCGTCCGTCCTCTGCTCTCAATCTCCATTTTTTCCCAGCCTTTCCCCCAATTATCCACCGCCCCCTTTTAATTTACGAACCACTCCATTTGCCCAACCAACGAACCCAAGGGTCACCCTTGCCGGAGTAGTACCCTTCAATTACATCACAATTGGCAATGGCGGCCAAAAGACCGGGAAGATAAGGATTTGAAGGGATTTCGACCCTGGGGCAATGTGAGACAAAATCTAATATTCAATTTCAAATAATTTTGTAATAGTAATACAAGGGCGAGAGCCACGGGGCAAAGTGAAACAAAATTAAATTTAAATCTTAATAAAAATTTGCAAGATGTGGGAATTTCGACCACTCGAGAATTGGGGAATTGAATATCTGAGCGGGATGGCAATTGAAGTCGTCATTTTCCGTACATTTTACGACGCGGGGGATTTGAATGTGTTGAAATTCGTCACGTCCAAGTCTAAAGGTATTTGTGCCTGCTTTGATGGTGGGGGGAAAAATCCCGTCACTCCCGGGATTTATCCAAACATCGGGAGAAACAAAAACAAGGCGGAGGATTCGGGAATGTTTACACGACGCGGGGACCCGGGTAGTTGCCCGTGTGGTCCTTCTGTCTTCTGTCATCTCACAAAACACCCCGAAATACCAAATGCCCGCACCGCCAAACCAAATACCCGTCCGTCCGTCGCGTCCGTCACCCACCCGCACCCTCGCCATGCATCCACGTAGCCCCGGCATGACAAATTTTACAAACCCACGTACGTAGTGCCCGGGATTTAATTGACTTGGCCGGAAAGTCGTAAAAATTTGCTTCAGTTTCCCCCGACCGTCGAGGATATAAACAGGCTAATTTTAGACGTCAGTCACATTTTTGTCACCGTACCCGCACCGCGGTGGGTCGGTCAGACGGTGCTTTTTTTAAAAAACCAAAATCCTCCTACTCACCAGATCCATGATGACGAATTCCCTTGGCAGGCAAAGCGCGGCGCCCGTACGTACGTAATCCTGCAAAAAACATACATAAATTGAGATGCACTTAAGTCAAACTCGCGGTTTAAAAATAAAATTCGGGCGGCGGGAGGGGTGGGGGCGGCCACTGAGGACACCCCCCACCCCCATGTGGGTTAATTGGTGAGTGGAAGGCCAGATTGCCAGTCGAGTTGAGTTTGGGAATAAAAAATGCATTAAAAAGCTTTTTGGGGGGTTCTGGGAAGTGTCATAGATGGACACGTACTTGTCATGGCTGGGGTTATGGGATTGGACAAGTGGCAGGTCAACCACATCGGAGGAAATGGACTCGTTCCCAGATACCCATCTCCCACCTGAAGGACGGGGACAGGGAGCGGAGGCTGACAGGAAATCCGCCGCCTTTGGATGAAGTCACTCTCAGATCCCAGCCCTGATACCCCGACTCCAGGCCACTTTCCATTTTTACCAACCCCCAGTATCAACACAACCTCAATATATCCTAATGTTATCCCAATTTAATATTTTAATCCTCACTTTATTTACCTTCACGACTTTGAGTCCTCAGGTGTCCAAGGAGTCCCTTAATTGGGATCCTCTTTGGTCAACAGTCAAGATTTTCAAACACGACACGACACGTCCAACACGAGGAAATGAGTCACAACGGTTAAAAAAAAACCTTCCTTCCTTCGTCAAAATTGACGACAACGGCACACAGGATTCCTTTGTTTGAATTTTCCCACCAAACCGCAAATTGTTGGAATTGAAATGTAATTTGGAAGTGTTTTTGAAAAGTGGTGGAGTGAGTTCGGGAGGACGGTGTGGCCGAGGTGCACCAGATTCGGTGACTGAGGACTGGGGACGAAGTGAAGTTGAGTTTGGGTCCGTCGGCTTTGCACGTACGGGCGCGGGACGGACGGACGGGACAGCGGAGGGGGCGACTGGAAGGGAAACCAATCCCACCCAACCCATACGCATACCCACACAACACAACAATGCAATCCCGTAGTGTTAATGTTAACAATTCACAAATTAGGGAAATACATACCACAAAAGTTAATGGACGGGTGGAGCTTTAATCGCTCTTAAATTGGATGAGGAGATGTGGAACATTGGTTGGGTTGGAGGGGTCAGTTTAAGGTTTCTTTGGACAGGCGCGGAGCCCTGCGATTTATTCAAGATCTGTGTACGTCTAATTATAGATGGACCAGATGGAGGTTGGACTTTGAAGGCCTCTCGGTGTCAATTTACTTACTCATATTTTTTNCGGTGTCAATTTACTTACTCATATTTTTTTGGAACTTGACAGTTGGTTTAAAAAGTGAGGCCGTCTGTTCAGGGAGAGAATTCTAAGATGAAAAAATTAAAAGATAGAAGAAATAGAAGGTAAAATACAAGGACAATATGTTGTCACATTGGATTGTATGTGTGGAATTTGGGTGCAAATAAATCGACATGCATGGAAAATGTTTCTAACGGACGAATGTGTACACCGGACACACTTGTGGCATGTTAAATACTCATGCAAAGGAAGTCATCAGGTTTTATGTGCAATGAAACCAACTGGGCACAAGCGACGACTGCTAATCAGATTGAATACGAATCCACAGTGCTTTGCGGGTTTAATTGAATTGCTAATATGTCTTGGCTGGTCTGTGTAAAATTGACGACTCCCCGATTCCAATACTATTAGTTTTAGAATATCAGTACATATGCAAGTGCACCGAGTTGCAAGATGCTTGCTATTATTGAGCTAAGCTGTATAGCTTGGAGTGGAAAGGGAAATTAATGCTTGAGTTGAATCCAGGTTTTCTTCACGAGTCAAAAATGAAATTAAGAAACCAACGTGTCTCCTTAAGAGAGAATAGCCCTTGGAAAAGAGCGGCTAAATAAATATTTGAGTCCTCCAGCTGAAAATATAAGCAAGTAACAAGGCAGGGCCGTGTGAGCAAATTGCAAGGCAATTTCCCGCCCCTCACCCATCCTCTTCGTCGGAATTTTCATCGCTCCCGCCTGGTTCAAATGTGAATTGGATTTGGCGGAGAAATGAGGGATTGTGAAGATTTTAAGCTGAGGCCTGGGAATTGGTCGGAATTTTATTGAAGGAACAGGGGAAAGACAATGGGATGGGTAATTGGGGTGGGTTTATGTGAAAGCACATCCACCAAGGGACACGGCGGCGGCCGCCCTCATAAATGACAATTAGCTGTCTGTGTCCCTCATTGTCGCCCGCCAGTCGGGTCCGAAGCATGTCCTTGCATTGCTAAAATCAAAGTCCCCGCTTCCCCACACAATGCACCCTCATTTCCCACCCTCCCGGAATCCCATCAGATCAGATCCACTTTTACCCCTCACCCCCTCTTCCCACTGACCCACTCCCTCCTTCCCCCCAATCGATTCCAACTCCAATCAAAAACAAAGGGAATTTACCCTTAACTTAAAATAAAAGTAAAAAAGTATCCGTATTTTTTGACAAATGGTCCTTCCCTTTTGAAAAGGACCGCTTCCCCGAAACAAGGGCTCGGTCTTTTTCCCGTCATGCCTCGCCTGACGTCGACGTACCTGAGCCTTCGGACTAATTATTGGAAAAGGACCGGGACACCGCAGCGCAGGACTGGCTTTTTTTTTGTGGAGGACATTCGACGTTGACCTCGCCGCCGTCCACCGTCCCGAAGATGAGAAATGAGAAGGGAACAATGACGGGGATGATGAGGTGGGCGGGGCGAGGGGGGGGGGGGAGACTGGAGGGAGCGAGCGTGAGTCGGTCGTGGAATTCCTACGTACGTGCGGCCGTCGTGGGGAAACAAAACTCATTACACCATTGTTTCTCAACACATCTTCCAAAGATCCCAATCTGACGGGTCCCCCCAACTGCTGTGCTGTGCTGTTGCTGTGGCGGGCCTGGCGGCTAAACTCGTGACAACGGAACAACCACCAAAACAAATCCAGGTACTTCCCTTCAACACCGTCTCAACAATGGCTCCCCCAATCCCAAACAACCATTATTCCCCGTGCAAATATTTTAAGGATTTTTGACAATTCTTTGTATGCTAGGCTCTGTCAAGCTTAAACGTGGGTGCTTGCGCTGCGCCTGGGATGAGGCCAGAGTTTTTTTTTAAATTCTAAAATAAAATAAGATCCACAGATAGGCCCTAGTAAAAAAACGAAGAGGCCCTGGTAGCGCTTAAACTGCATAAGCCACGTTAAATGCTATGGAATGAGGCACGAGGTTTTTTTAAATTTTGATGGATAATGAGGCCCGATACAGGGGAGACCTGGATAATGGTTTCTTTAATTCTGCATATTTAATAATGCGTTGCGGATAATTTGGTTTCGCAAACCACGAGACTGACAAGACTTATGGCGCCAGGATTTGGAAATAAAAGTAACGAGTACACAATGTACACTACATTGTATTTTGGAGGTGGTGGATGATTTGACGGTTGACCTGAGGAGGACAAAAGGGCGAGGACAAAGGGATAATGGACTTGACGCGGAAAGGTTGACTTCGTGGAAAAGACCGCTCGGAGTGCGGATCCCACTTGATCTTCATGTTCCATCTTTTGTCAACGCGGAGGCGAGGACACCTGATCCCTAAGATACGGACATGCCGACGACACAGAGGAACACGCGACACGGACATGACCCGGGATCATTTCACTTGTCAACGACCATGTCGTCCCACACCAACCCCGCCCACTGCACTTTCCCTCCGATTTACGAGTTCCTCCTTGACCCAGCCACCCTTTAAAAACAACACAACAAAATCCCTTTTATTACTACAAATTCCGCTCATTTTTCAAAGGGTTTTCCTTTCCCAAAATCCTTGGGAATCCTGACTTTGATTGGTAATTGATTTTTGGGGGAATCCAGATCCGCGATAATAAAAAGCGAGCGAGAGATCTCAAGCCTCTGTCGTATCTCCTCCGCTCCAGAATTCCCCAGGCGTCGGGGATTAAGTTTAACCCTGGAATGGACGAGGGATTAAGGGCGTGGGTGGAGGGACCAGGGCGTGAGGGTCGTGAGCGGTTTCAATTAAGAGGGATGGGTGTCCGGGCTGAGTGACAGTCAGGTGACGGGGTCTCCAGAGAACTTCTTTTCTAATTGCCTTCCACTCCGGACAACCATCCGGTGCGGAAATTGCTTTCTCTCTGTCTTCCCCAAGTTCCGGTCACTTCCTGGACCCGGCTACGGTCCTTCTCCCTACTTCCGCAAACCCGTGGATTGTCATTAGTCCCGCCGAAAACTTTCCCCTCAAACTTGAACCTAATTACAAATCCAGTGGGGAATGACACCGAGGATTGTGGGTCCAGGCGGTCGTCCGTCGTGTCTTCTGCGCATGGGCAATGCGCCCGCGCGTCTTTGAAAATATCTCATGTGCCGTACGTATGTATATACGTGTCATTAATTTTTTTTTTCAAAAAAAAATTGAAGGGACGGAATTGGAGTTTTTGGGCGGACAGGTAAGATAATAGTTTTTTGAGAAGGGACAAGGGGCCCTGGAGGCGGGCGGCCGGCACGGCGTAGCGCAGGGCTCATAATTATTTGTGAAGTTGACAACTTGGAAATTGGATTTTGAGAAGAAGGGAAGGGAGGGTGCCTTAGAGATGGTCCCTTTTCCCAAAGGGTCATCGTCACGCTTCGCCACAAACTCCGGCGGTCACTCGAATTAATGGACTTTGCACGTCCACGCCTGGCCAAAGGATTTCACCTCAATTTTTGTAGCCGTCGCAGTCCGGGGCGCTGATTTCCATTTCCAGAGCACGTAAGGGGTACACGGTTGGAGGACGCGGGAGATTCGGTTTTTTTTTGTACTCGCCGGCCTCGGAATTGGCTCAGCATGAGTTTTCATGGCGCGGAAAAGCGTGAAGCAAATGCGGCCCCCCTCCCCCCCCCGCTCCGTATTTCTCGGTCCCTTCAATTTCATCCCTCATTTTATTACAATCCCAAATACCCACAGCCGAGCCTTGCACGCATGCGCATACCTCAAATATTTAAATTTCTCCCTTCCTTCCCTCGGCTATAAAATCTAGGATTTACGAGCCTCACTTGTTTTTTTCTATGTAAATTTGTCCTCTTTTTTTTTGTCGTCGCCATTGTTGACGCGTCCGTCCACTTAAATGCGTCCGTTCAATTGGGATAAAACCCCGAGTGACGAAATTCGCATGGCATTGTGTTCGGCTGGGGAATGATTGGCGGGGGATTTGATTCAGGGGATTGTTTGCTGGCCGAGAAATTGTGATGGACGTGGATCCTTCGGAGTGGAAAAACCCATCCGAGCAACGTCATCAACTTTCCTTTTCTTGGAGACAAATTGCTCGGAAGCCGAAAACAACACCGCAAATCAATTCCATTCCTTTCTTCGGGCCGGAAGGAATTCCGTCCCAACAAATCCCAGCAGCAAAACCCATCCAAATGGATGAGGATCCATTCTGGTGGATTCGAAAAATATGGGACAAAATCCAATGTATTAACGTTGTCCGTCGCCGAGGCGTGGGGAGGGGTGGTGGCGTGGTGGGTGGGGCGAGGGGCTTAATGAGTTGTGACTAAAAGTGGCTGGCACGACACGACGTGTGTTTTTGGAAGATGCGTTGATGAAGTGGGGAAGTGGAGTACTTCCTCATTAAAGTGTAGCTCACCTCGCGTGCTCCGCTCCAATTTGTCCACTTTTGTTTTCTGGGGTGGGGTGGTGGGGGGTGAGGGGGCCTTCTTCGCCGCGACCCATCCATGTGCTTCGCGTGTCCAAGTGTCATCAGGTGAGGAGGACCGGAGCAAATGACGGGAGTCACGGCCTCCTCAGGTGAAAACCTGGCTCTGATTTGATGGGTTGACATAGTCGAGGGGCGGAGTCATGGGTGACAGTTGGTTGACACTCCTGGCCAACCCCTTCCCATTCATTATCCTCATCCTCCGCGTCATCACTTTCCTTGTGCACGTGGAGTTTCATCAAATCACCCGGGCTCTCCTTCCTAGCTAAAATCCATACTATTGGATTTTTGGGGAGTGGGAAACACCGACGGGAATATTCAAAATAAACTTTTCCATTTCCCGGACTGGAGGAGAGTGGAAAATGGAAGGAACGGACAACAAAGGGCTCGGCCGGGGACTCAGTTAATTAATTGAAAAGGTTGACACGAGGGATGATGGATGGGATTTGAATTGGATGTGCAGCGTCAGGCAGGCCTTGCGCAGGCGCGGCCCAGCAACCGCAGTGAGTCGGCAAATTCCGCGATGAGGGACGCGTTTTGAAAGGAGGACGTCTCAATTGGATTGCGTACGTTGGATTCAAATTCGGTCGTCCCAGCTGACAGCAGGTGTGAAGTACGAGTGGAGTGGACGAGTGCTTTGTCATGGATGAAATGACACCTTCCTCCACGCATGCGCGGTGGACGGATTACGTGACACTAAGTGGTCATCCTTACCCATATCCCCGAGTCACAATATCCAAGTCAAACACTTGGATTCCACCTGTCTGTCTCCGTAAATGCCCTCTTCAGGATCACCAATCCCACATTTTTTTTTTATTTCTGGAGTGGCCCTTTTGTTCCCTGGCCCTTCAAATCCCGTGTAGGGCCGGCGAAGGGAAGAAATGGAGTAGTGGAGTGTCCCTCAGGCATTTAGGTATTTGTGATGATACCCGGATTTGAATTTTGGGTGAAATTCCCCCTGGAATGGCGGGAGACGAAAGTCGTCAATCTGAATGTCAAATTATGCAGGGAGATCTCCCCCGGTCGGATGTCATAGATAGCTATGACGGACGGACGGACGGACGGAAGATCCATCGGTCCCATAAATAATAGACTCCCCGAAAAACCCATCCGACTTCCCATGAATAAAGATACTTTTTCCCTCCGACCCATAAATCACTTTTCCCCGTCGTCCGCCGTCCACGTCCCCTTATCCTGGACACTCCACTACTCCCCACTCCGAATAATTCCAAACCAACTCCCGCCAATCTCCTTAAATTTCCCCCCTCCCCAACCACCTCAGTTGAGGACCACAAACCACGGCGTCTTATGACCGACCGAGCCCAAGAAAAGAAAAACGGACCGCTAATTCCTAATGCTAATGTTTGGGAATTGCCCGAAGGGGTTTTTCCCCTCACCGACTGATTGAAGGGGTTAAGGGAATTAGGAATTAGGACGTTTAGTTTGGATATTCGGAGTAAACAAGGGAATGCCCGGGGAGGAAATGTCCCGGACAGTGGACAGAAGGATCCATAATTCAGTTCAGACGGACGGACTTGGTTCGTTGCCGGAATAGAAATTGACCCAAAAGGACTGGGGACGGAGGACGGAAGGTCATGACCATGGATTTTCATTATTTACACGGACAAAACCCTTGCCGGGTGAGGACAGTCATTAATAATGGACGGGAGCTAAGACCCGGATCCCGGGTAGTAGGGGATGGAGACGGGGGTTAAAGAAGCGGGAAGGTGGTGTGCCATAATTTCCCCGAATGGTCATCAATCTGGGGAATGTGATGGAGGGGAGGGAACTGAGCCCTGGGGTCTTGGCCAGGAAAATGCTTTATGACCTCTCCTCTCCATCTTGTCCGGGTCTCAGGTGGGTTCCCTCCGCCGCCTCATCTCCAATTATTACTCCTCAACAACAAAACTAAATTGCGTCATTTCCACCGCACCATTCCCTCATTTCGATCCATCCGCCTCCAAGAAATGTGCTTGTCCTCTCAGTGGATGGAAGAAGTGGGGAAAGTACAAGCAAAGGAAAAGAAATGCGAATGTAAATCCAAAACACCAACTGTCCATTGTAATTTACTAAGACTGACATTTGCACAGTGGTTAATTATTTGTGTGCTACTTAAGCCAGCATTGCATGGTTTTTAGAAAGAATTAAAATTAAAACAACTGAAAACTTTAACGAAATCTGCCAATACCACCACAACTTAAACGTACTTTATTTGTTTTATATCAGCTTTTTATACAAAAGTATACTGATTAATACTCCTCAACATTACCAACAACACAACATTACCGAGATTCGGTAATTTAGATTAGTAATTCAAACTGATCGGTTTGGAAAGTTCGGATACTTGGGTTTTCAGTTCATTTCATAGTTAATATTTGGCTTTCCGAATGTACATCCAATCATACCTCAGGTAAATCCTGAATTTGCACAATTGGTTATCTTAGATGCTCATCTGTCGTGAAATGATATGAAATTGACATTGAGCACCTTGATGA
>JAAXYW010001260.1:0-23288 GCA_036851895.1 Orthonychiurus folsomi
TAGATCGGGTGGACAACATATTGAACAGACCAAACAAATTCATCGTCGAAAACTGAATTTTTGAGGTACGTTTGAATAGTGGTCTTTTAAAGCCGCCACACCCTCTGTAAAGATATGAATCTAAGTGAATAGGTTAAGATGCCAAATTTGCAAGTTGATTTATATACAACTGCGCAGTTGGAAAATCCCCCTCTCCCATCAGGCTAGCTCGGGAACCCGGAATAAGTAGAGTGACGGAATATTTGACATTCTACAAATTATACTTGGGTTGCCGTCCTTATATTTTGTATAAATAAAGCTGGTCTTGTTAGACTTAATTTGGTCAGAGAGTTTTGCCGAAAGCATACTTAACCTGTTTACAACTTGTGATAATACTTTAGTTGGCTCCAATAGTAAAAGCTTCTGGGACAAATTTGATAATCAGGACGTATGCTTCTTTTGAAATTGCAAATCAAATTATATTCTCAGTATCGCTAATAATATCAGCTTCAACTATAACTAGTTTATCTCAGAGCAAATAGGCATATTAATTATTTACATGATAGAATCTTCTGGTTCTAATTTGGTTATATATAATGCCTGCCTTGAAGGAAAGCAACCTTAAACCTGGTCGATGAGCATACAAAGGAAGCCTTGAAAGGCTTGGATACTAGACAGCCTGTATTGACATTTCAACTTCAACGTTCACAAAACCCACTAATTTAATTCTCAACCACCATATTCTCACTCTCAGTTCCCAGTTCCTATAGCATTTTGAAATCCGGGATGCGGAATTGATTGGCTTATCGCGAGAGGAGTGCTAATAACGGATGCGAATAACTTTACGAGTAATAATATGGGAACGTTGTGGTTTGTTCAATCCCTCTTGAGAAGCGTGATTCTCACAGAATCCAGTGCCCTATCAAAACTATCCTCATTTTGAACATAGCTTTGTATCTGGCTTAGCGTGCGAAGAGGGAACTTGCAATGACAACTTTATTTTCACTTCCCTTCACTTAAAAGTTCGTGACTTCAAAGTACTTAATCAGCATAAAATTCAATGCTCACAAAATTAATGAGGCTCTTTCATTTACAAAAGCAATGAAAGGAATTAGAAATTGAAATGAAATACACGCATTCGCATTTTAATAACATATTGGTCTTTCAAATTGAAATTTTAATATGGCTACAGTGCGCATTCCGCTCAGGCTCAAGTTTCGCAATTCCTGAAATGATGTGCCTGCAGACAAAGAAATTCTTATTTTGTTGCACCCAAGTTGTTTTCTAAAAAAGCAGACCTCCCGACTTGCTAGTAGGACTAACTAGACTCCTCAACCTCAAGTGAGTAAAAGTTATTCGCTAAATGAAGGAGCATTTTTTCTCCTCATAATCCTTTTCTTTTAATCACGCAATAATAAGCTTAGCAACTTTCTTCCAAACACTGAATTAGTTACAAAACTACTTAAACCCAAAGTTTTTCTGTTTGCAAAAAATCTCATTAGTCAGCTTACGTTGTAAGGGTTTTCCCTTTTGTCTAGAAGCAGGCTTAATTTTGCTTCCCTTAATTCTTGCAACAAGTAGCAGAGAAGCAAATAATTGGAAGTAGAGTCTTACCTGACAAGTTGATCAAATCCATTGTCACCCTTCCAAACAAGCCCAACTTGATGGGATAGAATTGGTAAATTGCACACGAAGCAAATTGCTGTCATTGTTCTGTTTCAAAAGAATTTGTATGGAAGCATTTTATTAAGTAATTTCTGCAAGATAGTATTAGAGTCTAAAAAATGGGAATAAAAATTGCTTTTGTGTAGAACAAGTGACGAAAAACAGACAAAGAAAAAAGAAATTGAAAAGGAAATTTACATTCTAGGCTGCACTTGTGCTGTACTTTGCGCAGAGCAACTTTGGCCAGGAATTGTATTTGTAATTCCTGACTATAATTGATATTGAAATTCTTTCTTACACTCTACCTTGACACCAAACGGCTCGCATTTCTATTAAATCGGTAACCTGTATTACTGATGTAATTACTTTGCATGCGAATCCAGTTGCGGTAGTGAATTCCTTAGAGGGCATGCTTTGCACTTTGTATTAAAAATTTCTCTTCTGTTTTCAAGCTTGAAGAAAAAACATAAAACCTGGACTTTTGCGTTGTTTTAAGTTTATTGCAAAGAATTATTGGCAACACTACAGGCGGTGCTCTGGTTTTGCTGCGCTACTGCCCTATGCTACTGATTTTAACAAATTAGTGGTGGCCCTTTCATGGTATAATTTGAGGTAAGATCATCCTGAATTCTGCCGCATTGATCATCTGCACAATATAAGCTGTGTTTGAAAACAGTTAGAGATTAATGCTCCATATGGAATGCGATGGGGTGAAAAGTAAGGGCTATGCAAGTATATATTACCCCATTTCAAGTAAATATTGGACATCAGATTTAATTATTATAACCGTGCCCGACAGTGCTTGCACTGTTATCAGCGCTTCAAAGGCTTCAAATTTACCCTCAAACATTGAGAGCGTGTCAATTAATTAATGCCATTCCAACCCAATCCCATGCACTATGGTATGCCTTGAGCATGAATTGAGCTTCGGGATTAGACCGTCCATAATCCAAGTCTATAAAGAAACAGCTAGCAGGTACAGTTTGTTAATTGAATACTTAGTCTCAGGACAGGTGATTGCTTTTGCTGATGGTCAGCTTAAATATTGTCAGCAATTATATTTGTTTTATTCGCTATTAAACTGCTTCGTCTTCAGTGTATTGACACATAAAATCGACTACATGCATGCGCCTTAAAACAAAAGCTTTAAGAAAATAAGCTCCTCGACCAAGTGATAATTGACCCATTAAATTTGGCTATTTTACATTTTAACAAATTCATATCCACTCCACCCAGAAATAGGATTACAAGTAATACACAAAATATTTGTTTCAATAGAATTATTCTGTAGAACTAATGTGTTGTGATTGAGGATATTGCCGTAAACGTACTGTACATTATTTATGCCTTTAATGCACATTCCAAAATTAGAATTGAAAATTACAGTCCGGCACGAAAAGAGTAACCCAACACCTGTCTGTGGAGTGGAATAGGGGCACATTAAACACGAAAGGATTGAACAGAGTCCGTCATAAACAAAGTGAAAGCAAATGAAAGGACGTCGTTACGTACCTGCAGCTTAGTATTTTGCGTTTGATCTACTGTGACTGTAAGGGCACTCCTCGTCTAGCAAATACGAGGAAATCAAAGGGAAAGCTCACTCACTCATCAATTCAGTGTAGTTTTACCCACCCTTCCTGCTCAGGGTCCAGTTCTATCTCATTGAACATTTCTAGGCCTTTACACAATTAAAATCCGCACACGTGAAGGAATATATATCGAAATGACTAAGTAAATATTTGAGTTCCTTTTTTTGCCTCGGATTTCACTGCCATTTGTCTACCTGATGGAATTATATATCCCATCCGCGCGTACGAATGAATCTTGGCTGTGACAAGCGGCATCAAATTATCAACTGAATTTGTAATGCCTTTTCCACACTTCGACCCACTGCTTTAAATCCCGACCCCCCGCCTGGACTATGGACTTTGAAGGAAGTTAGAACGTACTTTCACATATTCTGCCTGCCTGCCACCATCGCATCCCATGGACAAAGAAAAGAGAAAGTTTATTTTGAACGACATGCGTGGCTCTGAACATGCACAGAGTATAAAATTGAACAGATTTATTAGACAGACCAAACCCACTACACGAGATGAATTCAGATGTGATACTCACACCATCCGCTGGAATTATGAAGTGAGGGTTCTCTGCTTTTAATAATGAATGCTTTTGGCGGATAGAATAATATTAATTCAGTAAATGGATTCCGGATTATTTTCCGCTTTATTGGTTTAGCGCCTTATGACACCAACGTGATTATGAATTATGTGAACCGATTATGGAAGGCTCAGTGCAAATTCAAATTTTGCAAAGGTTGCTCCAAATTAATTGAAGAGTTCAACATAAACGTTTCATTCCAATTTTTTTAGAACAACAGAGTGCAGAAATTAGTTGAGAAAAGATAGTGATTACAAGGCTCATCAGTCCCTCGCCTTAAGGCAAGTAGACTGGAAGCGCGATTAACTAAAAGCGAAACAAGCATGGCGTAAATAGAACACAATCAACTATTGCTTTACACTTTCGAATTCTGCAAGGGAAATGGAAATCATCTAGCATCAGAAATCATCTAGAAGGGCCTGTGGACAGAAAACTTTAACTTGGCGAATTCGATACTGTTCTACTCACCTTCTGTATTAAGATTTGATTTAAATGTGAGTCAGGTCAACATAATAATTTTTGTTAATTCAAAATTAAAAACCCAAGGCCAGCACATTAATAAGCAATAAAGCGACAAAGCGAATGTGTTAGAAATTACAAGTTTTGGTGCATTCAGGTCATAGTTTGTCGGAATTGGAAACACTTATTGATGAATTAATGTGACAATGTTCGTATTGTTATAAAAAATGCTTTTAATGACGTTGATAAAATAATCCACAGTAGGAAACTGTATGATATGTGAAAGAATGTGTATGATGACCAAGACCTATTTGATTTATTCAATTTGTGTCAACCAAATCTTTACGCCAGTTATAGGCTGCACCAGTTGTATATTTTAACATAAAATGAGAAAAAATTTAACAAAGGTTTTGGATGAAAGCCCGACAAAGTATGAAACAAATTGGCCGAACAAGTCTACGACTGTTTACTTTGAAAACATTGAGCTAATGGAGTTGCTAATATTGCAGTAATCGATTTGTCTGCCTTGACTTACACAATTGTTTGCGGGTGGTTTTGGTACTATGATAAAGACAAAGTTGTACTTATTGATGATATTTTTGTTAGAATACATGTTAAATTATTAATAACATAGTTCTGTCTGGCATCGGGTGACAAATTAGAAGGGCATTAAAGTCTTATGAAGACAAAATGAGACACCTCAAATACATAATTTAAAATGCCGGAATCGAATTGTGGATGGTAAGGCTCGTGAACTTGTGGATTTTACTCTCGCTTAATCATTGGGTCCATTTCCATTTCTTTTGCCCCAGAAAACTCACATAAAAGAAAAGCATATTGCTCAAAGATTTAAATTCAACACGCACGCTTGTAGCATTACTTCCTCTACACATTTGTTCAAACCTCACGCCTCTTACAACGTCTATGTTAGGGTACGTACTATGCCCTTTACGGTTTTGATTTCCATTGTCATAAATTTGCCTGACCAAACATTATGCAGGGCGGAACTCCAATTTCATTCCAAGTGTTTTGTATTCAAACCGAAGATGATGGATTGTATGAATTTTGAGTTAATCTTACAAAGTACAACACATTAAATGAATGATAAATGAGCTAACTGTACATTCAGAAATTCCATCCACTCCACCTCAACAGCGGCAGTGACCATAATAAGGGACAGGCTAAGGATATTTCTTCCCCAACGACGCCCCGTCTATTCCCATTCCCGCTTTCTCCAACTCCACAAACTTG
The DNA here is from genome assembly GCA_036851895.1 of Orthonychiurus folsomi. NCBI lineage: Eukaryota > Metazoa > Arthropoda > Collembola > Poduromorpha > Onychiuridae > Orthonychiurus > Orthonychiurus folsomi. The sequence goes on from JAAXYW010001260.1 coordinate 5,515, forward strand.
GTTCATTCAGAGTCTTTTGTAATGGAAGGAAAGAAAAGGAGTGCTTATCTCTAATGTTGACAAAGTGAATACTGAAAGAGGCAGTTAATGTCACTACACACAATGAATTAGATGTTTGACGCCAGTCATACACGACGCTGTACGTGGTATACTCCATAATACGATTTCCACGGGTTTGTTTGAACTGTGGTATGCGTGCACAACATTCTTTGCAAGAATTACATCGAGTCCGCTCAAGAACGTGGGCTCACAAGAAAAGAATTCGATTGCATATCAAATTCCTAATGTAGTAGCGGTTCATTCATGAAATTCCATAAATTATATGAAGGAACAATGACCGCTCACCCACCCAACCAGGCAGTACATTTTAAATTAAATACATTTTAATAATAGAATTTGTTTAGTACTGTAAAAATAAACGTTATTTTTAGATGAGAATGGTCCTGTTTTCTCTTTTATCATTATCCCTAAACAAGTATGCCAAACAGATGGATGACGCAAAACCAGGAAACCGAAAGTGCTGCATTCTTTCCCGGTAAACATATTATGTAAATAGTCCGACGGGCGGAAGAAACTATAACTGTTATTCTGAACAGGAGTGATTTTTGAATTTCCACCATTGACCATACCAAACAAGCCCATTTCCACTTGCTACATAAACGGAACCCTTGGAGCTGAAATCATCAGAGGTGTTTCTTATTTTGTCAATTCCTCGCTCCAATAAACCAAATCCTTGAAGAAAACAGCTTTGAACGCCTTGTTGTTTAGTAACCAAACCTTGGAGGAATGGTTGAATTGAAGGGAGAACAGAAAATAAAATATTGGACGTTCCAAATATTGAAAGACGGATGACAACATCTACCAAAATCTTTATTGATTTTCCTCTTTTGCTGGAGTTCTTAAATGCCTTTGGAAAGGCTTTCAAATAAGCCCTTCGTGTGGAATGCCTGTAAGCCGGGGAGGTTGCATCCTATTGTAATGTGACAGCTTACGTCTTACTATTTTTTGGGATTCTCTTCCTGGGAAACCTAAAATTTAGAGAATGGAAGTTATACAAATTGCTCGCTTCGAGCTGGGCTATGCTGGTCAGGCAAGCTTGAATGCTCTCGTAGCTTTCCCAAAAAATACAATATTTGTAAAAAATGCCAGAACACGCATATACATTATTAACTTTTTTTGTGGCAGACCTCAAATTTTTGTAAAACTTTTAACAATATTTTTAATATTTTCAAGTCAGAGAGATACTGCCCCAACTAGATTAGTGTCCGATTTTTAGCTTAACGAGAAACCCATCAAGTTCTAACAGAAGTGGTCAGAAGTGTTAAAAGGAAATGAATCAATTGAGAATTCCTTTGCGCCAGTGAAAGCACTTGAGCGTTACGGCTTAAAGGCAAGTAATTACTTTCTTCTGAAACGAGGCGGGAAATGTAATAACTTGCTCTCTGGTGTTATTGATTATCAGAAAATCCACATTACGGGTCAAACTCTTGGCTCCTGGTCCACGATTTTGGAGTGGCTGGACAATTAAACTCAAGGGTTATTCTAACAATGAGCATTTACACAGAGGCCTTTTTATCGCCGTCATCCTGATTAACCAGTCCACTGTGCTGGCTTGCACAAAGTTCAAAGACTTAGAAATCAAGGTGAATATATACTAGTTCAAATTATTTTAAACAAATACCCATTGTTATAACCTAAGATTTTAAGAATGATTTTTGAACATATGGATGTCTTCCAAACTTTAGTTTTGCTGCTGCCAAAACTGCTTTTGCTGGAACTCCTATCCACCTTCCCTGGAAATCGATTTGTTGAGCAAAACAAAACATTAAAGGCAAAATATTTCGCATCCATCTCCTAGCCGTCAACCAACTTGCATGAGTATTTATGCCTTATCTACTAACTAATCCTCCCGACTCTCTTTCTCCAAATTTCTAATCAAAATCATGTCTTCCATCCAAAGCCGGAGGAAAGCTCTTTGAACGAAACGAACCAAAGACCAAATAGATTTCCCTCTCACTCTGAAACCGTCCTGGGGTCCATCGCTCTTCCCTCCGCTCATTTATCTGCCTCGCCTTTCACTTTCCTACATACGTTGTTTGTCCTTTCAACTCAATCCTGTGTGGTTAACGTCATCTGAAACTGCATGATACAAGCCAGCTATGCACCCAAGTTCTGTTGAAATTAATTAGAAATATATATTTCCATCCTCGCTCTTAATATTTTCGTTTTAATGTACAAATTAATCAATGCTTCTCGGAATAATAATTTGTCAAACAAAATATTGCTACCCAAGTACTGTATAGTGCAATTCGATAGCATCAGTTGTGGTAACTACTCTTTTTGAATTAATTGGTTTTCATATTATTTTACAAGACCGAAACATATGAAAATGTGCAGGCTCTTATTTGGAAGTCAACCCAAATTTAATTATCCCCAATGCTTGATTTCAATACCCTGGGCGAGCATTGAGGTTCACTCTTCACTTGCAATAAGAATATGCGCGAGGGTTGCGTTGAGAAAACCTACTTAACTACGTAATGTAATGTGACTTGGGTTCGACTGGAACGAAATGATGGATATTTTACTTAATAGAAATATTCCACTGACAGCACAACCAAAATTCAGACTCTCATCCTGTCCTGATCCGAGGATCCACTCCACTTGAGCTTGAGACTTTTCTTGGAATCGAAAGAGCTGAAAGATGTGAGGGTTGTATGTTACTTGGAAAATGATACATATGAGATTTAGATGGAGGATAGAAGATAGGTACAGTACGTATGTAGAAGGAAGTGTGGAAGGAGTGCGGAGATGAGGGATCCGTTATTTTGTAAGAGGAGACTTACTCTGTGGAATCACATTGTGACGTCAGTTGCAAATTAATTTCACTTTCCGTTCCTCCTCCCAAAGCTGTCCAAATCCTTTTTAGGAAAATCGATACCCACATTTGGTAAGGGGACAGTACGGATTTCAACATCAGCGTTTTCAGCAGAATGTATGGCTTCAAATTACCTTCTCTAATTACAACTCTTTAATTAAAAACTACCTTGGATAAAGGACTGCCTTTGTTTACGGGTTAGCTAATTCGCACTATCATTCCAATTCTGAAGAAAGGAATTAAGAACTTTGGCGGCCAAACAACCAAAAAATTCCCGCACGTTTTAGGTTTCTTTGACTCTCACAGGTTAGAATAAGGTAAATATCAGGGATAAGCCGGTGCCGACTTGTGTTCCATCCCCTTCAAGATAAAGACTAACCCTACACCAAAATATTTTTGGCATTTTATTTCATCATATAAAGTTATTACAAGGCGCGCACCGGTAAAATCTTGCATTTACAAAGCAGGAAAGACTTTCCCAAAGCGCTGTAATCAGACACAAGCGCAAGTAGAACCAGCATTATCAGATTTTTACCATCCTAACGTTGCGTAGAGTAGTGGGGATGGTGAGCGCTGCCTGGAGAGTATAAATGAATGCAAAGAGCTTCGAAATTCAATTACTTGAGAGCTTTCCCCCAAATTTTGTACTTCCGCATTTCCTGAGACTTCAAACAGGAAGTAGGCGCTTCTAATCACAAAATGTCACTATGTGAATTTGTACGAGGCTACAATTTTAGTGATCATTTCAATAGTGAGTATCGAACAATTGAAGAATAAGAATAAGATATGTCTGCTGAAGGTGGTTTTTTCCATTTTGCGTATTATACTATTGCACTATGTACATCATTGGCATGATTTAAAACGTTAGTAGTCTGCACCGACAGAGTTAACTGATGGAATTGACCAAAATGAGACTTTGGTTCAAATTTTGTCCAAGTGAAAGTCAAAACTTTTTAAGTTTCAGTACAAACATTATTTACTTTGATGAATTTGAATAGAGACATAGTCTGCATCAAGGAAATACTTTGTACTCAAAGTGGTAGTTTTTGCTTTTGGTCGATTGAATTTTGCGGAGAATAATACAATGGCTTAAAAGGATTTCGAAAGCCACCGCTCTGGTCATGAATGAGGCGAGAAAGCTTTGAAGTAAAATGACTTGAGTTGAGGAAGTACACAAGACAAGTCAAGATGTGAGTGCATGCCACCTTAACATCCCTGGGGAAGAATAATTTTGGGTTTTGTCTTTCCAGCCTGAATCCTTCACGCCTCTTCAACCCAGGAAGAAGGAAGCCCAGAAAGTCTAAGTTTAATAGTTCAAGAAAGGACTTGCAGAATAGCGAGCGCACAACGCAGTCACCAACCACATCCATTCAACAAACAGCCTTCAAACTCTCATCACTTAATTTTGCGTTTCCTTAGTTGTTCTCTGCGGCTTTGAAAGTAATTATTGGATTCAATCTCTGTCCTGGGTTTAACTAATCCACTTTCTCTGCAAAGATTCAACCCTATATAGACTCTTACTCTGATAACCCGTGACCTCACCTTCAAATTAAACATGCTTAAGTCGAATGCATTAAGGATTATAACGAGGTCTCTAAATTAATATGTTTCATGGCAGTTGCGATGGCGATAGCGTGTAAATTTTAAAAACCATAAATCCATTTTGTTATTAATAAAAAAGTGGGAAAGAATTAAGAAAAAGTGAAAAGCAAGATGAAAGAGATAGATAAGAAGTAAGTTGAAGGCACTTGTGTGATTCTCACTGCAAAGAGTAGGAATTGGGGTGGCGGGTCGTCCCACCCCTTGAGAGATACCTCGGGTTGTATCCCCCAATGCCGTAGCCCCCTCCTCCTTTGGACAATTGTGAGAGCCGACGGACGCCAACGGATGATGGTCCAGGTCCGCTTCCCTGTTAACAAAATAACAAATTCAGAGTTTTAGGTCTGAGTGAATTTCAATGGTAAAAACATCTGTTGCGGTTTTTCTCAAAATTGGAATCTAATGTTCCACCCAGTTACTCCGCAACGCTGTTTCCGTGAAAGTTCTTTACCAGATGGTCGCATTCAGTACCGGGAATCTTGTATTCGACAAGTAAAGAACGGTGACAAACATACGAACATTATCATACCGCGTTTCTGCATTTCGATGTGTTCGCATAGAATTAAAGTCGGGGTATTTACTTCAGTTGACTCGTTCAAAATTTCTACTTATAATTTTTCTAATTAACGAGGTAGCAACTCTAGTTTTAAACTAGAACTTCCGAGGAAGGAATCCGGGTTTCGGTGGGTTCGGAGAGCACTTCCTGCTGCTGAGTTCTATCAAACAGGCTAAACTAATTTTAACATTAAATCCGCTTAGTCGTAAAACTTGAAGGTGGAGCATACGTCAAGGTTTCCCAGCAACATCCTGTATGTTGGGAATACACTCAATTTGAGAAAATTGCAAAATTGACTTGCCAACGCACGCTTTTAAAGGGGCCGGAAGAAAAATCAGAGCCGTTAGTTTCCTCGCTTCCTTCGAACCAGCTTTCTGCCGGAAAACAAAATCTAATTGTGACACTTTTTCGCTTGCCAAAATGGGGTTAAATAAGGGTTTCCACCTTTATTACTGCTTTCACAATTTTCTCTCAAGGAGAAAGTCTGTACCCTGACTCGAATGGGAGTTCCAGCAAACTAAGTGTGCTGTTTCGTTCAAAAGCGACAATACAATGTGGGACATGTACTTGAAGGACCTAATAACAATTGAAAATATATTTAGTGTCAGCTTCGCCTTTTATTGTAGCTATTCATGGGGGGTTTGCTGGAAGCCAAAGGCCATATGTAGCACGTAACATCAAGTGTCTGACCTGGTGACAAAATATATTGCGGAACGAAATAAAGGGGGAAATCGGGCCATCAGGGGACGCCAATGAGGGAGAGAGGAAATGAGAAAGGCACGACGGAAGTTGAGTTACAAAAAGCATTTGAAATGGATGGCTGGATTCGGTGTGGAGCTTGAGTGCAAGTACATGTGCTCAGTATGGGGGTTAATGAAATGTCACTTTTGAAGCTCGAGGTCCGCTTCCCTTTCCCTTCCCCGCACCAAAATTACTTTACTAAAATCATACTTTGTTTTTGTGAAGGAGTAGGGCTTCGTTCATCAATGTGAATTAGGATAAAGCAAAGAGCAGTCAACCTATCGTAAGCAGAGCCATCCGTTTCAATTTTATGCTCAACTTTTCACATCAAAACATTTTGATTACGTATCAAATGCAGTCATCAATACCCTTTGAAAATGTTTAGAACAAATAGTTCCCCTTCACATTAGCTTAATAAGAGCTCCGAGAGGATCGAATAATGTTCAACTCATAACACAATAGTGAGCTAGTGAGCTTGTTGCATAATACAAGTTTCGAATTCAATGCTGCACAGTCATGAAATAACTGTGTACTTCGCTAATGTTTATATTACGAATTCTACTTTCCACTCTCAACAGAAAAATGTGCATTTTGTGTATTTGAAGCACCGTGTAATGCAATGCAAGAAAGTGTAATGGTTTGTTTTAGTTTTACCAGCGTTGAGACTGCGCTGTAATGGCTAATGAGGCATGCTGTTTTGTGATAAAATTAGTGTAGTTTAGCAACCAGGTATAGAATGATTGGTAAACCGAGGGTTTAGCTTTAATATCCTTTTAAGTCGGATCGTGTGGTTTTATAGCTGTCAATGTAGTCGCATTACATCAAGCTCTTTGCTCCATTCACTCGCTCATCATGCCTTCTCTCTTATACCCTACGAGGAAAATGTTTATATCGAGATTCCTCGACATCTTCACTAATCTGACCCCATCACATTTCCTGGACTGAAACCTTATCTAGTCAGTAGACATTTTGGCAATATTTCCAAAATAATACTTTGATATAGTTCCCCATCCGTGAACTGAAGCTGCAAAATCGAAGGATGCCCGCTCAGTGTAAAGAGCAAGGAACGCAATCGTTTCTTGCTGGCTTGTTGACTCTTCTCTTGAACAAATATCAATACAAATAGAGGAGATATTGGACACATTTATTAGATTTCCCTTCGCTTTGTGCCATACATGGAATGATCATTCATAGTCATTGTAGTTTGTAATAGAATTGGTACGCTCGACAACTTTTGAGGCACAGGATTAATTATTGGCCTTTGATCTTTCCGCAGCCTGACTTCGGTTTGCTCCATTTCTACTTGTATGGCTATATGCAAATGCCAATTACTATAACTATCCTTACAAGTATCTGGTACTCATTACAAAGTTCTGGCTTGAGTATCGTAATAAGTAAAAATTCATTTTGCATAAGAAAAGGTGGGTTGGATTGTTTGCTAAGACTACTAGGTGAATTTTAATCGCAGGAAGACTTCCTGTAAAATTACCTCAAGTCAAATTCACTCAAGCTGAACTAAACTTAGCTAAACATTATTGTCTTCAGATCCTGCTACAAAGAAGGAGGATTAGCGAAGCGTAATAAGGATATCCCTTAGTTCTTGAAGAAAATCGTCCATGCATATAGTTTGTAATAAGCCTTACGCTTAGATGCACTAAGTAGAGTAGCATATAATTTTATACAATATTAATTCCGGTGAAGAAATGTACTACTTTTGTATTCTATAGAATACTATATGACGAACCGTAGAACTTAAAATTAAATGGGTCCAAATGTGCTGCCAGTTTCGAAGAATTTCCAAATAGCATGCTAGGATGTTTGGATTTTAGCAAAAGGATGATAAAGCTCGTTAAAACTATTTCATATTCAGAACCCAACCTGATTCCTTCTCTGCAAACTTTATTCCAGAATCTCAGCTTAATATGGAATCTGAGGTATGTAATAAGGACTGAGGTTTGTAACTCTCCTTTGATCATGACTCGGTTCTCAACCATCCCACCTCTCCACACCACACACACACACACACATAACGAGACAAATACATTCCAACGCAACCCAAGCTCTCCGCCCCTCTTTGAGTTGGCATGAATTTAGTAGTGCTAAAGCACATAATATGCAATTTCAAATTCTCTTGAGAGAAAGCAAAATGAGCTGAAGTCGTAACCCCACCACTCCCCCCAGCATACAAAATATCCATAAAAACATTCATTCAACTTTCCCTTGGGTTTGTGGACGGGAACAGGACACTTATCACTAGAAACAAACAAACATTTTCTCTTGCCATCGGCTATTCGTGTATATAATGCATTTTGCGTGGTAGGTTGACTTTCACCGTGAACCTCACAAGACCCTAACAAATTACCCATTAAAGCAGCTCAAGTACTCATGAATTTAATAGATTTCTGATGACGGGACGAACACTGTAACTCCCACACTTTCAAAAAGCCAAAGGTTGACTGAGGTTAACCCAATCGTACCACATTATGAGGCAATTTCGCTAGAAATGATATCCAGTGGAAGGACATCAGCTCGCTCTTAAATGCGATAATAAGCACTTTCGAACAGGGAATTTAATAAAACTGCCCTTGAGCACAAAGGTGTAAAATTCGCATGCAAATGGAATTACAGACATAAAATGTAAATGTGGAACTCACTTCTTGATGATCAAAGTCGGTCCCCTTGTCAGCATGGCTCAGACTTACAGACACTTTTCGCGAATTACTAGTGCTCATTCTGATTGCTTTCCGAACACTTGCACTTTCATTTCCTGATTTGATTATTACCTAACTGGATGCCTGGGCGTTGGGGTCTAAATTAATTTGAATTTCGCATGCATGGAAATTCAAAATAGCATCAACTCATTATTATTATTCTCATTATTGACAGTAATATGGTTCCAAATATAGTGAATCTACTTCGTCGGGGAACTGAGAAAACAAAATTTTCTCGCAGCTAATTGGAAAGAGCGGGGTTGGGGTTGGTGGGCTGGCCGTGAATGAAATGACCAGGTTAGAACGGGAATGGGGAACGCTAAGGTTTAAAAGGATCAACTGGTGGTTTTGTAGTTGAATTCGGTGGGTCTTGCTGATGCTGCTGCTGCTCCAAAACTCCCACCCCGACTGAACGTTCAAAATTGGGATGGGGCATCCACATTGGGAAAAGCAATGCTAATGTGAATGAGAATGGCAAGGGCTGCTCATGGTTGGTCTCAAACCCAAAACCTTGTCTCCGAAGCAGGAAAAGTACGGGCGACAAACACACGGGCACACCAACTTTTGGGTCGCTACAAAACTCCGGGAAAGCAAAGCAAAGGCTTGGAGAGAAAAGAATGCACGGGACACGGAGGAGAGCAGAGTGAAGATTGGAAGGTAGGCAGGCACGTTGTTAGGTAGGTACTTTGACGGATAGACTGGTTCTAAAAGAACCACCTGTGCGCTTGTTCTTCCCTTGTTCACAACGTACCAATCGGATATATCGACCCCTGTGGCGGGTTTTGAACGGATGTCCGTAGTCGGCGGGGTTCTGGGCTGAAGGTACTGGGACTGAGTTGCCAAGGGAAGGATTTGAAGAAAATGCTCCAGGTTTTATTTTATGCTCCCCATGCCCTCCCTTCTAAATGTGACTGGAACATCTGACTCAATTCGAGTTCAGCTTGTTTTGATGTGTGTTGTGGATTAGCGGTGTACGGGGCCCTACTTACTTTGTCTCCTTAGGAGTGCTCGGCTGGGCCTTCAGTTAGCAGGGATCGGGCTCCACTAGGGTTCCCTTCCACTTTCCCAGCCAACACAAGAATAAAGCCCGGTCGACGATGAAGATGAACAAACCATTTCAGGGAGCAGTAAGTAATGAAGTAGAGGAGAAGCATGGAGGCAAACACTCATCCACCTTTTTCCAATTTTATTCCCATTCTTCAGTTTCACCAAGCGACTTTCCTTCCCGCCTTATTTCCACTTTGCCCGGAAAGGCACTTATTTCGGAGACGGGACGAGAGAAAACTAATTAACTATTTTTCATTTTGATTCCTTAAGTGGTATGGCAGTGGAAGGTTTGGAGACGGAGACGGCTGTAAAGCAGAACGGTTCGGATAAAATTGAATTCGATTTAAAACAGCTGAGCAACAAGGATGTATAAGATATAAGAGTCTGCTGAATAAGATTGACGTGCCCCATTTCCGAATTATTCTCATGACCCATCCATTTATTTTAGCGGCATTCAAAACTACAAATTTTAGGCCATATCCCAGCAGCTGCCTGCTCGGCCACGACCGTATGGACGGGACTAATTATCTCTGCTTACATTGTCGTCATCGAGGGACATCCCTGAGCACGATTACTTCTTTTGATAAACAACGCTGTAAAATTGTGTCAGTCCTCAAAACAAGTTCGGGAACGAAAAGTTATGAAATACATTAGTATGAAGCCTAAGCTGTACTGGGTCCTTTGAAGAAAACAGAGTTGAGTGAAAGCCATCGATTTTTAGGCAAACTTTTGATCAAGTCCTGGAGAAACTGGGCATAAAATGAGATCACTCCGCAAATCTAAATTAGAAGTCTCCACCGCATGAAATGGGGATAGTAAGTATCCATTGAAAACCATGATGGAGCATCTCCCAATTCAGCTACGAAGTAAACTTTCTTTCACCAGGAGTAGGAGTGGGGAAAGGGACGGGACGGGCTTGTCATGTAGACATTTTATTGCCTCCAAGCCCCAACTCCATACACGGTGGGAGAAATGAAGGCCCGGCGAAACAAGAGCGGGTCGACAAACAAAAAAGAAAAGCGTTCTGTTCTTGTTTGTCTTTCAGATGTTCCTTGAAGACGGGCGGAAGGAAGGAAAATGTGACAAGATGTTTGCATGCTTTATTTTAGTTTGGCTTCAGCTAAATGCCACTTATCTCATGTGCTACATTCCTAAAGAAGGAATTTCCCAACTTATTTTGGCTGGAAAGTCTAATCCTTCCAACGGAAGTCGGGGCGGAGAAATAATTGAATTAAATTCAAATAAGGAACTACTTCTTGGAAATCTGTGTCACTACCGTAAAAGCCATTTCACCGATTAGGACAGATTCATAATTAATTTTGCCTAAATTAACTTCTAAGCATTCACACTATCTGATGTTGTGTGCGGTGTCTTGCATGTTGGACCCCACTAATGTTCAGTTCCAAGGATTCGTGCACCATTGACATATAATTGCGGGATTTCGGAGCGGTTTAATCTATTTGGCACACGTGAGGGTGGAGGACCCAGCAAACAATTTGTCTCCCTCAAAAACTAACATGGCACGTCAAGTCTTCATGTGCGTGTTGAGAATTTTATCAAACAATTTAACGACACAATCCCATATCTGGCAGGGGTTTCGCCGGATTGCATTCAGCATTTGGTCCTTTATCCAGCATTCTGAAGAACCACAGAAACTGACGAATCTTCAATTTATTAGTAATTTTTAGGCTTGATGGGATGAGGCAGCTTAAGTAGCAATTCTTATATGAATTATTTTTATCAACTGCTCTTCCGCGTGTGAAGGTATGATAGAAACATGTAGTAAAATCTTGACGAAAGTGCACCTCAGCTCTCGTCGTCCGGCACTGCTATAAAATTTGAATTTATCATAAGCTTTAAGGAGCGAGTTTTTTATTTATGATTCTCATGCTTTTAACAGCACTACCAAAATCCTAGAGCAGCTTTCCCTTATCCCCATCTACATATTGAATATTGAATTCATAATCATTCAAGTCCCAAGTTTTAGCTCTTCAAGCATAAAACTTTCATGGCGCCATTAATAAAAATAGGAGAAAATGTCTTAAGCCCCGTCCCATATAAGCAATGAATCTGAGGACGCACGCTTCACTTCATTCTTTTTTCACGGAATAATGACCACACATTAAACAGATTTGGTCAAGCCAAACCGCCACAAAAGTCTATAAAAGTGCATTTGAAACGACCCCCTGGAAATATGATCCGCTGGCCTTGAGAATAAGACAAGTACTTGAGGTAAAAGGAGATGGGAGTAATGAAAGTGAAAGCTGACCCAAATGGACCGTTACGTGTGCCCTGGAGAAAGGCAATCGGGAAGACTTGAAGCCCCACAGTACGTGATGGCTCAGAGCCACAGCATGACTTTGGTTAGGACGAAAGTGTGTGTTTCGTCAGAGTGAAAAGGAAAGGGAGTGATCATTTGACCGTGTGTTCTATACCCGATAAAACGTCACCACATACTTCCTCCCTTTCTTTCATTTCGTCCTCTTATAATTTTTCTGCTGGGACTGACTGAAGTAAAGGCTGGGAAGTAATCGGATTCATTTTTCCCTTGACTGAAGCTCCCTCGTCTTAAGAAGAAGCATTGACAGACAGACCGTATGGAAGTAAACTAGACTGTGGGGAAAATGGAATCGTACATCTCTTTCAATGTACGTATTCTGTATCACGTGTACTTACAGGAACTCCATTCCAACCATCCTTTGGCTCCGCGCCTTTTCTCTGTCATGCAATGTACCAATGTACGGGATGTTGTAAGGATTTCTTTCTTTCTTTCTTCCTCCGCTTGCTTTATCATGTCATCATTCTTTCCCCCCACTCGTCATATAACTTGAACTCTTTTCAAATCTGGCACAATTCACTCTGATGGCAAAAATAAAAATCATAGCCAACCTCTTGCAACCACGCAGCCATTTCGGCATATTAGTGTCTTCTCAGACCAGGTTTCAAGCCTCGTCTCTCCTCAGGATCCTTTTTCCTAGAATCTATGCAATATGTACTATGCATGTGTACAATCCCTCAGACACAAAAAGCCGGTGGGTCTTTTCAATAAGTATGATTAAATTGAATTCTCCTTGTTCGATTTTCTTCGGAATTCAATTCCAAATGAAAGTCTTTCCGAAATTTAAATGTCAACCTAAGGACTCAGCAGTTTGAATTAGCATGATTTAATTCAGGACGACATCATCAAATTACTCAACTCAATAATGAAAAACCGATGCGCTTGAGTCGCCTTCTGTGCAAATCAGAGTCACCCAAAATGTCTAAAGCTATAGGCTCACAAAATCTACGAAAAAGCTACAAAAACCGAAGCAGAGGTTAATTTTCACAAACTGCAACTCAAGCAATAACCCAATGCTACATTGTAGCGAATAATAAAGTCACAAAATTAGTCGATTAGTCGTATTGACATTATTTCTGTAACATAGCAGCATAACATTAACAGCTTGCACACCATTTGTTTTAAAGGTAGTGTTTTACACCAAAAGCCAGACATAAATTTAATAATAGTAGCATTTCCTTTTCAAAAAGTTTTGAATATTTTAGGGTCGTGTACATTTGTTTTCAAGTTGAACGTCGCTTTTATTAGATCCAGACAGATATGGGATCCATAAGAAAAGGAGGGAGTGGATGGAGAAAGGGCCGCCGAAAAGTAGGGCAAGGTAATTGTATTTGTGAGCTTGCTCTAAAAATATACTCCGCGTCCTTTATCCATTCACCTTGCATTGAATGTATTTCCCCTCATATTTCATCACTTTCACTCTTCCGCTTTAAATTTGGACAACGGATGGAAACACAAAGAAATCTCACTTACATGCGTTTCGTGGATGCTTATGTGGTCTTGCAGCAAATACTTGTGAGCTTTGCATCTCTTGTATGTCCGGATGTAATACAAAATTAGGCGACCATGTTCATCGGATAGAACGAAATTTCAATTCTGCCCGACAAAGCATATGCATGAGATCTCTGCTCTGACGTGTCGTATGTATCACCATATGTATAACCATGCCATGTTATTGTGTTATGGGTGGCTTTGAATCTGATGGAATCTGACAGGAGAATAAAACTGAAAACTAAACTAACGAACTCTGTGGGGAAGGTTGGATTCAAAATGAAAAGGGACTTTCACACCCCACCTGCTATCCCACGCAAGTAAACCAATTCCACCTCACAACTCGTTCCGTCACTCTCTTTTGAATCAAAAGGATCAATCTCGTCTATCTAGCACTGCTTTCCGTGGAATCGTTTGATGTCATCTTACAGAAAGTCAAAAAAATTCTGCTCCGCCCGACCAACTTCACGACATAAAAGGGAAAAATAACAATAAAGGTAATGTTATTTCCACATCAAAAACAAAGGTTGGAACAAGTAATGTGTCACCGTCAGCGTCAGCGAGAGAGCAGCATTGTGTTTTTGAAGCAGAAACTTGTAAAATTGAAAGTTTTCATTCTATTTCAGCTAACAACGACTGTTGCGCTCAAAGCCTTGCTTGTGCTGCGCTGAATGTGAAAGATTTCTCTAAATAAAATATCAAGAGTTGATAGAATTTGATGTTTTATAGTTAATCTAATTTCCAATGTAACAACGTAGTTTATATTACACACATTCAATAATTCACAATATTCCAGACACTTGTAGTGTAGTGTGACTGTGCTACAAATAATATTTGGTGGAGGCAACAGAAGTTTATAGAAAATGATATTTTTTGTATATACTTTTTGTTCTTTCTTGTAGATCTTATTTTTAATAGTTTGCACCTAGTTGTCCGCAGAGCCGTCATAAGCAAAAATGAGTAGGAGCTGTTCTGGAAGAAAATTAGTACAATTAGTGGAGGAAGGGGATGATTCCTGAAAGGCACGAACTTTGTCAGGGCTTCAATTCTGCTCATTTTCAACTCATTAAGGAAATAATGAGCCCTGCCATACTAAAGATTGCACGACGAGGTGGTTAGTGACGAAATGGTGCCATGCCAATAGCGTCGTCGATCCCTTTGCTTTCAAGTGTGCATTTTGCTTTAGTGTAACCAATCTAATCTTATTACAAGTTTTGGCAAAAGAAACACGCGCTGAAATGTAGATTCTATATAGGAGTGCTACAGGAATCAAGGATTTATTGAAGAAAAAAATTGGCAAGTCACGCAATAATAATATAAACATTTACAAAAAGTCATTCGGTTCTCCTTTCCTTCTTCTCGGTGCAGGCCAAATACACTGGAAATGAGGTTTTGTGGCGCGTTCAGCTTTGCAACATTGTGGGATTTGTGGCGTTGCATTGGTGGATAAGTCCAATAGCGTTCTTGTTTACTCTTCGATTTGCCAGGGAATACTTGCATGTTATTGTGAGCCAGTGAAAATGTAAAGCCCACACAGAAAAGAAAATTCAATTTGCATTGCAGGTGAAAATACCACCCTTAGGCCTTGAAGACTATAGTTGCAAGAATTTGCGCAGATTGGAAAATTGGCAATCACTTTATATACGTTCTCTGCATAATGTGTGTCGCGAGATAGAAATGAGACGATCACATTGATTGTAGGTGGGGACAAATTCCTTCTACCAAATTTGTATAAATGACCACCAGATACGCGTCAGTTACGTATTTATTTGTAGTCTGTATATTGCCCAAGTAATTGATAAACCACAAGCATTTTTATAAACTTACTGCAAAAACAATCAATTCCCAATTCGGGCTTCCTGTCCTTGGCTATGGCAGCCAACTTCGCCACCATTTGAATTATTAACTTGGGATTTGGTGGTGTTGCAGGCAGGGTGGGAATAATATGGACGTATTGTAATTTGAATAATTAAATTTTAAATATTTTGCAGTATTTTTGGTCACTTAAAAATGCGGTTAATCCGTTATAGCCAATTCTTTGTGGTTATTTTGTTAAGCGCATTTGCTAGCGCTGGTTCAAGATGCGGAGCGGTTCACTGCGATCAAGATTGTAGCAATCATACTTTGTGGAGCTGAATTGAAAATGTGAATTGTATTGGTTTTTGAGTGCCCCATTGACTTGTTTGATCCGATGATTCAGGAAGCTTTCACTGTTTGCTTATCAAAACCATTCCTTTCCACCAGCTTTCACCATTCACGTGCAATACAACTACAACATTACAGATTGATTCCTGAGGAAAATGATTGAATCGAGNGCCCCATTGACTTGTTTGATCCGATGATTCAGGAAGCTTTCACTGTTTGCTTATCAAAACCATTCCTTTCCACCAGCTTTCACCATTCACGTGCAATACAACTACAACATTACAGATTGATTCCTGAGGAAAATGATTGAATCGAGTGAATCAGTGAATGGAAGCTTAATAAGCATTGATTACATACTTGTATAGGAACCTGGTATAACACTCTTCACTTTCCCCTCAAGCATGTATGTTGAAGAAACCTTTGTGAATGACAGAGGTGTGGATTTCTAACGAATTATGCTAGCAGCAAGAAGTGACAGCAATGTACCATTTGAGATAGCTTTGAAAATACACAATAAATACTTTTAAGCATTATGTAGTGCGAATCACCATCAAAATACTAAACAAGTTTAAAACATTAGATGTGCGAGGCGAAGTTTGTAGCTAAATTACAAAAATATGAATTTTTTGCAAATAATTGAGATGTGTCATATAAATGTAAATATAACACCTAGACTTTTCCGATTCAGCTGCCTTATATGTTTATTTACTTCCTAGTATTTGCATAACACTAACACATGCGTACATGGGTTCAAATTTCGACCATTCATTATCTAACGAATTTGTTATTTGTTTGCTTTCTGCCGAGGACATCATTTATTGGACTCGGTATGGACCAATGTCATAAGGCCCATTTATAGACGTCAACTTCAGCACCTTTCAGAAAGATGCTCAAATTTCTAGGCGTCCAAACCCCTCGGAAATGCTGTATTGGGCCATAAGCCACGAGCCACGCTAACAACGGTAAATAAGATGTTTTCAATAGAGAAGCAGAGGAATAAAAAGTCCTTGAATGATCTCGGGTTTCCAGTTTCGAAACGACCTGTGCTCAATATTTCTCTTATGACTCAAAGTATTGAAGTGAAAGTCAGTTTCCCTCTCAATTCATTACGAAAATGGAACAGCTTGAGGCGAGGCAAAGGCACAGATAACAAAGTTTGGAGTTGATGTTCCAGTTTCCATTGTATAGGGTTCTTCCATTATCAGGCTACACCAAGTTGGAAACTTATTCTGGGCTGAGTTTTGGTGGCTAGGCTTGCTAGTGAAATGGCATCTTTTCTTATATGGACTGCTAAACTCTAAGCAATATTACCCAACCGACAAGAAAGTTTAAGAACCATATCTCGAGCTGAGCATGGAATTAAATCCACAGCGTCAATAATAATACATACATGCAATCTACACGTTAGTTGCTAGTTGCATTCAACCGCTCGATCATTGAAGCCCCATAATTACGCTTCATCTTCCAAAATTTAAATGCCAAGCTCTGCTGTCATAAAAACTAATTTGAAAAATATGTTGTCTTGAGTTTCTAGGAATAACAGGCTGCCTTTTAAATCTTTTCTTTCAATATTAATTACTGAGCAAATACATATGCACACTATTTCAGCACTACAATTGCGGCCTTACGTAGCCAAGCCGCAATTTTTCTTCTAAGAATTTATTGGAAAACAAAAATTGCATTCTTGTGTCTTCTTGTAAGAGAATTTTTTATGAGGCGGTAAACGCTTATTAACGTTCACAACAGCATAGTGTGAGGCTTTATGCGTTTTTCAATCCAGTGCGGCGCCGCCGCCGTGTCTAGCCTTTTTAACTTTTGTCAGAATGACTTGATAATTTGGGTATATCTGTCATCTTTGTGACCTGGCTCCGGTCGAGCTCGTCATTCAGCAAGATTGGTCAAGTGGTTGGCGTTGAAGATATAAATCAATGTGGTATGAAGCGATATTTAATTGAATTTAGTTTGAAGCACCTAAATCCTAAGACGAAGAAAACGCAGGCCTATGCTTCCTGCGAAACTGCGTTTCGACTATCCGAAATTCCGCGTGCGCTGAGCTGCATTTTGTCCAATTTGCCATTTTGTATATTTTGTCTATTTTGTATATTTTGTGCATTTTGTACATTTCGTGCATTTTGTACGTTTTGTACATTTTGTGCAGTTTGTACATTTTGTACATTTTGTGCATTTTGTACGTTTTGTAAATTTTGTACATTTTGTGCAGTTTGTACATTTTGTACATTTTGCACATTTTGTACATTTTGTGCAGTTTGT
>JAAXYW010001261.1:0-23284 GCA_036851895.1 Orthonychiurus folsomi
CAACCTTGAGTTGAGTTTTGGCTTTCTTTTTGCGCCCGGGCACATCGGCAAGAAAGGGAAAAATTGATATTTTTCGGTTTTTTTATTTTGATTTAAGCGCTGCGCGCATGCGCGCTGTCGGAATCGTCTGAAATTTTTATCAGAGGTCCACATTGAGCTAATCTTTCCAACGACGCATCAAGCATATCTGTACGACTTGTGGTTCCAGCCCCAGCTAGGCGGTAAATACATACTGGCCACCCTGTAGACGAACTCCGTGCGTGTCTGTAAATGCGACGGCGGGACTGACGAGCGCACCCGCGAGACGAGGATGCTGCCTTTGACTTCCTAAACATATCCATAGCCTACAGAAACAATGTGATTAACATGCGGGAACAAAATATTACACAGAGATCACTATTCAGAAGTTGAAATGCTTTTATTTCACATTTCTAAATTTGAAACACATTTTACCTATTAGAGCAATAAGTCGTTCACATTTACATCATTCAAGAATCGAACTAATTTTGATATCTGTGAATTGAATTTCTATGGACGCTTTTAGTTTAGCGGAACGGTACAATTTGATTAATTTTGAAGTTGTCAGGTGTTGAGATGGCTATTGACTAATGGTGAGGTGGGGAGTCATCAAAATCCCAAGCAGAACCATAGCTGGAGTAGCGACATCGATCTGAGCAATGGAACTGGACTGTTTAGGTTGTTCAGTTTTAGCTTTGGATCCTCCACCAGATCCTTGAGATCCTGCATCAAATCCTTCCTGGCCTGGTGCTTCAGAACCTGTTAATTTGGCGAGTTTAGTGAAAGCGTTGACTATCTTATGCACTTGATTTTTGCATGTTGAATCCAGATCCGGTTGCTGATAAGTCGAAAAACTATAAGGGCAATTGCATGTTCCGTTGTCGCAGCTGCCACCATCACATGCGCAGTCAAGTTTGATTCTTTGTTTCCAATCATATGCACTCATCTGCGGAATTAAAGCACTAATATTAATTTGCAAATTACTAGTAACACAATTGGACCCTTGCCCTTGCATAGACCGCCAAAATATCTACATAATATCCAGCATCTAGGCCATACTTTTCCCCCATGTGCAGATCTACTTTGTCGATGCATGGATTTCCTTTACCAGATTTTGCTCTTCTGGCACATGGCATCTTAAGAAAACTGTAGACCAGACTACTCGCAACCTCCATTTGGAGAACCACTGCAACTAGGGGAGTGCAATCCACATTTTCTTTCCGTTTGTGGTTCACACAATCGGAGAAGTAGGGCTCTGATTCGCGACAATTACAATGCCCGTCCTCGCACGTATAATGGAAGCACGTTTGATTTGCTTCCCAGACATAATCTTCCAATTTTGCCTACGATGGGAGGGATGAGGATAAATGATTAATTCAAATAAGAAAAATACCCAAATAATTAATTACCTGTTCCCAGAAAATCACTATTTTTTCTTCGTTTGATGATATATCGTAATTTTTAGCCTTAGTGCTCCTGACGTAGGTATTGTGAAAAACCTTGCTGCCTACTTCAGTTGGGTTAGGGCAACTTTCTCCCGTTGTAATGGAAGCGCACGCCCTGACTGCCTGTGTTTTACTCATAACAAACTCCGTCAAGAAACTATTTCTGGGCTCTAGTTTGGGATCTAGCCTAGGTTGAACCCTTACTTCCCCATTGGTAGAATGGCAGCTAGGATAAGTCCATACAGAAAGGGGTTGATCACCGATTCCATCCTGCCCCTGTGAGATTGCCCTTTGAATTTGAGTGGGAAATGTACGTAACTTTTGGGACTAAAAGTAGATGAAAATTTGACAAGTGATCCTTTGCGGCGACGACGACTGCGCAGCAAATGGAAATGTCCATGCGGCTATGTTGACAACGTAAACAAAACATTTGCGTGGTTTGGTTGAATCAAAATGACATGGAAACAAAATGTTGAATAGCCAATTATTTATTGCGATTTTAGGCACATGCTGGAAATAGTAACATCCGTAATTCTTGATTTAAGGAGAGAATTCAACATGCTAATTAATGTGTTAACAATTGAATAAAAAGGCATGCTTATCCATTTTGTAGTCATGTTTTCCAGACTGCAACTGACAAATCAGTACAACTTTGGTAAGTTTAAGTCGTATAAAATGAGAGATTTGTTATGAAAGTTTTGCTTGAGTTTGTTTTTGTGTTTTGTGAGGAAATTGTGTAAGCACGGCCGGCATCTGACACATAATGAAATTTTGCATAATTTAGTTCCACGGCGTGTGGAAACATTACATTATATTAATTTAAAGGGTTAACCCGATAACAAAACAGCAAAGAGAAACAAATGCTTACACAAAAGCCACATGAGAAAAAGGTGGTTCTGTCAGCTTTGAAAAATGGCTCAATTAACTTCAATCTTTGGCGGAAATTACATTTGGTATATGATGTTTGTTTACCCTCTCCCCTTTTCCTGGGAATGGGGATGTCTTAAACTCCAGCTTTGATCTGCCATGCTATTTGCATGCTCGAATACATGTGCCCAATTTCCCCTCCCGGAAACCGACGGCATTTATCAAAGGATCCCGCGCCGCGCGCGTGGGAATCTAGCGTATAATTATAATAATGCATACAAAGGTATCGCATAAGCTATTCATTTCTAAAACAAGCATGTAATAATTAATTGTTAGTTTATGAGCAATATAATGTTCAAACTCCATTACGTTTAACATATTATAACAATTTTAAGGTAAATTTAAACTATTTTTGAGTAGTAGCATTTTTTCGTATCCATTTTTTGTAAGAATGAATTTGGACAAACTAAATATTGCTCTGACCAATATTCCCGAATTATGAAAGACGCTTTTTCTCCAATCATTATACTTGGGGCATTTGTATTTCCATTTACGATATCCACCATAATACTTGCATCTGCAACGCGGAGGCCTTTTGTTTTCAAAACTCTGAAGCGGGAAGAAAATCGAAAAGTTTAAGCAGAATTCTTGTATTCGCCAAAATGTTATATTTTTTTTTGCTCACCGTAATTTCGAATCCAAAACTGCTTTGGAGTCATTCACCCCTTTGCCCATTCGACAAGTACCTACTGGGTGATACAGGGTCATGGTCAAGTGCCTGACGTAGCATTCCCAGTACTTGTCACTTGCAAAAACTTCTTTTGCACAACCCGGGTACGGAGTCGTATCAAATTTTACATTTAATTTCTTGAAGGATTTTGTTTCTAATAATTTGCGGGAGATTTGAAAACCTGGTATATGTGATAATTTTTAGTAGTTTTTTCGGTATATCTATTATAATATTATGCATATACTCACTTTCAACTAATGCCTTCACATCCTGAGGGTGTTCCAAGTAATGCGGGTCAATATGTAAAGGAGCAAAGGGATCCTTGCTCGTTAGTAAAATTTCCCCAACACTTTTTGGGCGAACCAAAGTCGGAACAAAAATGAATCCATCTTTGCCGATTGTGTTTTTAGTAAATTTTTCCAATGAATTTTTTTCGATTCCAAATGCCGCCGTCAAATCCGCTACCAAATCCGCGTAGTTTCCAAACCCGACCAAATATAATTGAATATCCGGCCAGTCCATTTTGGATTTGATGACTTCACTGGTTGAGAGGAAGGCTTGAGCTTCGAACCCAGATGGACATGTTACAACTCCTGAAATTTTGGAGATTAGAATTTGCAATGTGGGAAAATGCAAAAATAATAGATACTAGTGCATATGGCCACTTCGAGGCCAAGTTTTCCGTCCAAAGCACCTGCTATGTTAAAAACTGTTCCTGATTGGTCGTTTGGTGATTATTGACAACCAATCAAGTTTGGAGCACGGTACGAACGCACAAACGGACATTAATTATCTCAATAATAATATTGCACCTTTTCCATTGAAGATATAATCGTAAACGACGGAAAAGTTCAAGTCTCGTTCCGGCATGAAGGATAAAGGGGAGGAGTCGATTACAATATTCATCATCATGATTGCCACGTGGTCTTGAAGGTTTTGACCAACTGGTAACTCCGCCCTTGTCTTTATCTGAAGTATGTACACGCCATAAGAAAATACTCTGGACGCAATTTTGACAAAAAATTACCCCGAATGTATCTAAATGCTTCTTTTGTCCAATTCCGGACAACATGAGGATTTTTGGAGAATCCACTGCGCCTGCGCTGAGGATGACCTCTTTTGAGGCCCGTGCAAATTTCTTCACTCCATGCTGGTAGTACCAAACTCCAATCGCACGATTTGATTTGTCAAATTTTATCTGCGCATGTGCAAAATATTAAACGGATTTAAGGGGACATTTGAATATTGAATTCTAAGAAATATGCACGTGACGTAGTCATGCCTTCATAACGTGTGAATATCTGGAAATTTTAAGATTGGCTCGATGTTGAAAATCCTTCAGAAATGCGAAGAATGTACCAAAACGTTTTCCGTTTTTTTGAGTTACTTCCAAAGTTCCAAATCCTAATTATAAATAGGACGCACGTAACTCTTACATATGACCTGGTTGAATTAAATTGCATTAAATATAAACAAAATTTGTACCCGTTTTCTGTGGTGCATTCAAATCCAAATTGGATTTATATCCTAATTCTGCGCCGGCATCCATGAAATGCTTGTACAATGGTTGCCATTCCCTGTTTTCCACGTGTAGATATCCATTGCCGGATTGGCCGTAGTGTTTTTCTACATTTTCAAACTAATTAACTGCATTTAATTAAAAAACTTTGACCGTATGTGCTTACTATTGTCCGTAAATTCTCCATGATAATCCAAACAGCTTTTAAAAAATGGAAGAACATTTTCGTATTTCCAAGTTGGATCTCCCGTCTCATTCGCCCAATGGTCGTAGTCATACGGGTGACCTGCAAGTAATTTCATTTTGAATTAATTTTGGCGCAAAAACTGGCCTAATTTTTCGTATTTACCTCTCACGTAAACCATGTAATTCAGATTACTCGTCCCTCCGAGTAGCTTCCCTCTTGGCCACCTGCTTTTCTGATAATTCATTCATTAATTTTGTAACTAAATGTTAAAGCGGCTAGCAAATCATGTGACTTACCTGCCCGGTCATTCCAAAACATGAATGCTTTTGCTTGACAGTTTCGTGCATCCAATCGATACGTGGGTTGTGGAGCAGTAATGGCGCCAAAAAGGGGATGCTATTTAAATACAGTGGGTCACCGCCGGCTTCCAGGAGAAGGACGCGATTATTTCTTGATAATCGATTGGCAAGCGTGGCCCCTGCAGAACCCGCTCCAACTATGGAAAACACGAACACATTAATTTCATGCTTTTGCATGTAGCTTTAGCATTGGTATAAACATAACAAAGAATAATGCCTAAAAAGCAGGCCAATTAACACAAAGCGCATGCGCATTCCAGTCCCGGCTGATGAATTTTCCAGTATTTCCTCTCTTTGACTATTTATTGAGAAAAATAATAAAATTGTAGCATAGAAATTTACGCACATAGTGCGCATGCGTAGCACTGCTACAGTGCAATGAGATAAGATACAAGATAAGATTTATCACACTCACCCACGATGAAGTCAAACACCTCATTTGGTACAGTCCTTTCAAATTTACTCAGCAGAAAGTAATAATAGTAATCATAGCTACTCAAAATCACTACGAGGAGGGGTATTGATAGTATGGCGGATAATATAACTAATCCCTGCAATAGTTTTAACATTGTAATTTCTAATACAATGGAATTTATGTATGTAAAGCAATGAGAAATTTATTCAGCACACAAACAAATAAACTAATCAAGCACAAAATTATTTGTTTAACCACTTTGCGTGTTGAGTTGGGTATGGGAATGAGTTTGAGTTTAGTAAAATGCAGTTGGGGCACTCAAGTAGCGCAGCGCCTTGAAGTTGACATTAATTAACCTTGACTAAACAGTCGCACGTGTTCATCTTTCATTTAAGGTTAGTACGTACTAAAAACCGGTCATTCGCATTCATTTTATCATCTACTAGAAGTACAAGTTGCATGGGGTGTACATGTACCTTGGGTGACCTTCATGCACATACCTATGTTAGCTTTATGGGAAATTACATAATTGAGTGATAGATAATACATTTTTATAACATGGATTGCATGGCCTAAAAATACATCAAAAATACAAGTTTTGAAGTTGAAACATTTTGCAAGGCGTGGAAATTACACAATCGCCTTCGCCTCCTTTATTAAACTAAAACTTAACTTAAACTAAAAAAATATTTTTATTACCTTTTCTTAATCTTAGTACAATCAAAAATTTGCACAAATGCTATAATGTACAATTTTTGTCCCACATAAAATTACTTATAAGTAAATGACATGAAAGTCACATTTTAACACGTATGGTATGCGAATGTGATAAGTACATGCTGGAATTACTTGCTTTGCTAAAGATTGCAAATTAAACAGTTGTCGGGGAGAATGGCCTCATTACAAGAAGAGGAGACGACAGGCGGGTTTTTGGGAGGAGACATTAATTGCTTTCTCCAGGATGTTGACTTTAGCGAAGGAGTGCGGGAGCGGGTTCATGGGTGGGAGTGATGATGATGAAGAGATAAGGAAGCCCCGCTGTGACTCAGGAAATGACTTTCTGCAGATGAGATGAGCTGATAGCCAGCCACGGGTGCTGTGCCTACGTACGACGACGACCGTACACCAGACAGATGAGGAATAAATCGATTCCAATCTAATTCCGTCTCTCATAACATTACATGGTGATAAGGACGATGCCTATTAAATGTTGTGTATTTGTTGGGTATGATTTGGCTTCATTACGTCCCTTCATTATTTGGACATCCTTGTCGGCAGTGTATTTTTATTTAGTTTAGCGAGTCAAATTATAGTCCGGTCCTATTGTAAAATTTGTTTTGTTTTAATTAAATGTGACACATCAAAAGTTTGTTAGAATAATCACACAACCAAGCAATGTGCTATATTATATTATATTGCTATATATTGGCAAAATGGTAAAATCCAAAATCCCTTCAATGTTAATAACACTTTTTTTTGACTTCGCGCGGTCAGTTTATTTACTGTTCACATAAGAGGCCATGTGTGGTCATAAATCTAAATCGCTTGCTCCTCATAAACCCAAGTTAAACTTGTTCTGAGTTATAGTTTTGAAGTTACAGTCATTCAAAGCGGTTTCTTTAACCCTTGTCAACCCTGTATAATATTTAACTAGCACTCACCGGGGCCTTCCGCGTCCGCCAGATGAATCGAGCCTCGATGGCACAACCCGCCCGGGCTTCAGTCACACTAAGGATTTGAATACTTCGAAGAGTCAATCCATTATCGGGGGGGAACTGTGACCTAGTTTTAGTGATTAATGTAAAAAAACAAAACGTATCTACTACAAATCGAATTTGACCTCGCTTTTTGTTCATAGTCAGAGGAATAGAGTGTACTTGAACTATCATTAAGGAATTGATATATTCTCTTGTACTAGATAAGGAATAGAAAGTAGGCCAACAAAATGGCTTCCGGTTCCGTTGTGTCCCTAACCCGTTTCAGAAGGGTTGAAACCAATTTAGTTTTAAGCTCATATGTGGTACACAGTTCCTGCATAAATAACACTGACAAATAAAAGACGGGATTCAGTTTGTGGTGGGAACGCTGGAGCAAAAACCGAGAGTTGAATCTTTTCGACAATTTTTGTGATTTTCTGTACCAATAGCAAATAATCATGCTTTCCTTTCTTCACCCACGAGTTATACTTCTTGTGCTACTGGCACTTAAACTAGTATGTGCCTTCTTAATCAGTGAGAAGAGCGTTACAAATTCCGACAATTGCACGTTTATATTGAACAACGGTGTTTCAAACAAAGATGAGTTCAACGTGGCTCTAGATTTTGTCTCAAATGTAAGCGCCCGATATCCAAATCAACAATGGCTGATATGGAGGATGGCTGACTTCAATAATGTTAGCCAAGTTAGCCTTCGCCGTTTGCCACACAAGTATCAAAGAGAGTGGTGCTATGTTCACATAGTACTTTTGTTGTCACCTCAAAATGATGAGTTCTTTGATCAGACACATTACACGCTTCAGTCTTATCAGCGTAAATTAGTTACCCTTGTGTTACTGCCGTCCTTCGCGGCTGCACATTTCAAAATGCCAAATATGGAAATCAAATACAAAATTTACATTGCCGTTTATGATGCAGTATTTGTGATTCAACAAGTGTTTTATTGTGCGACCGTTAACTGCATTGGGGCATATCACCAGATTTCGGCAGACATTTCAGTTTTCGATGTTGCAATGGACTCCCATTGGAAATCAATCATTACTGGTCGGAATTACATGCTGGGGTATTTAGGGTCGCCAAATGAGTGTAACTGTAAATTATTAGACTGCACATCATTTCGCAATTGGTTGACAGTGTATTGTTCACAATTCCAAGTTGTNGCACTTAACTATTCTATTTACTATACACATGATGCAGCCGTATTTGCTAGCAATTTGTACGTGTTTTCGCACAACATCCAATTTTTATCAACATCTAATTGCAGGACTGTAAGTTGTGCCGTAGATTACAGTCCATTCAGGCATGTAGCTGCATTGCAATCACATGCTGTGAAATTTGTGTATTGTTCTCATGAAGATGAAACATACGGATTACTTGTTTCCTTTTGGTTCACACCATTTGATATTCCTAGTTGGATCTTCATAGCAATTCTCTACTTCGGCAGACCAATGTTCACTGCAAAAGCACTCCAGAACCCAGCAAAATGCATACTGAATGGATTTGCAATTCTACTGAGACAAGGGATCAACTCACCAACCAAAATCCAACTCCTCCTGATTTTATTAGGAATCGTGATAAACTATGGCTACGAAGGGGTCATCACCAGCCAAGTTTTAGCTCCGCTACCGCCAGGAGTAGAGGAAGACATTGGTGCATTGCTTAAAAAAGACTACAAACTATTTGCTCCGTTTTATACAACAATTGAAGCACACAAAAGCGAAGTGCTAGACAATCTTTCAAAGTTATTTCACGGGAACGGTTATGCAAATTTTGACAAGAAAAACGTACGTGTGGACACTGAGTATATGTCATTCCAGAATGCCTGTGTCTTGCTCGCAAGGAAAAAACTTGTAAAGATCATTCAGGATCATGAAATTTCACTCTGCCTTTTGCAAATAAGAGTCATGTCCAATGGAAAGGATTGTTTCGCGGCAAAGCAAGGGTTGAGAAAAGAAAACGTGGAAATTTTATCGAGTCACAGCTATTCTGGTGAGTTGTCCAGTTTGGTTCCAAAACTACAACAAAGTGGAATATTGGCGGAAATCAAACAAATTATTCTAAATGAACTATATTTGAACATAAAAAAGCGTGTATGGAAAAAAGTGGGTTACAAACTTCCCGAAGCATTCTCACTAGATCACAACCCTAAGATTAAATCTATAATATATATGTCCATATTGATGCTGACAGTAAGCATAATTTGCTTTTTGTTTGAGAATTGCTTTAAACTAGCAATGGAACTTGTACTTCTGTCTAAATATACATTGAAATTAATAATGGATGGATGGCAATCACTTTCGAATAAGCTGCATGGTTGGCTTCGAAGAAGCATTTGCGACCGGAAAGTTTTCAGAAGTATGCTAACCAAAAATATTGGAAATGTATTGCCTTTTTTTGCACAGTGCAAACCACTGACGGTTATCACAAAGTCCAGTCTTCGTCTTTATGGTCAGAGTAAATGACCAGATTTGAAGAAGTTTTTATAGTATGACACGAAAAATATATGAAACAACAAGATGCCTAACTTTGTTATGGGTCAACGAGCTGTTGCAGTTTTGGTAATGGCAATTGAACTATCCTGCGCCATCATCATGATCAGTGAACAAAAGATTACAAATTCCGATAATTGACCTACGGTGTTACACACAAAGATCAATACAATGTGGCCTGGGATGTCGTGTTGAATGTCCGCGCTCGGTATTTAAATCAACAATAGGTTACAACGAGTGTGGGTAACTTCAAAGATATTACCATTCGTAATTTCTCACACAAATATCAAACAGAGTGGTGCTACGTTCATATTGTTATCTTGCCATCTCTCGACAATCATGAGTTTTTCTATCAGATGTATTACACGTTTCAGCCTTATCAACACAAATTGCTCAACCTAATGTTTCTGCCCTGGCAAACAAATCTAAACATTCCACAAATGAATAACAAAATTTGTATAGCCGCCTACGACGGAGTCCGCGTACGTGCGCAAAAATTTTATTGTTGGACCTTCTCCTGCAAATACAGTTACTATCCTGTGCCAACAGATTTATCAGTTTTTGACGATGCATGGACTCGCATTGGGAAGCAACAATTCTTGGGCAAAATGCAATGCTGGAGTTCATACCTATGTTTCAAGTGTGTATTTGTAAAGTATTACACTGCACGTTTACGAAGGGGTCATCACTAGCCAAGTGCTTGCTCCCATACCTCCAAAAATAGTAAAAGATGTATGTGAGTTGCTAGAGAAGAACTACAAATTACTTTTCGCACAGCATACCAACACAATTGAAGAACACGAGTTCGGAAAAATACTACATTGGAAGGTTTTTCAAGTTTATATAAAAGTAAAGGTTTTACAAATGTTTTGAGAAGAATATCAGAGATATGAAATATTTGTCATTTGACGAAGTTTGCCGCCCACTCACAAAAAAGAAAACCGCGATCCTACACGGAGCAGAATTTATTTAAGCCTGGAACAATTAGCACTGCAATGCTATTGCAGCGCCCTCGCAAAGTTTGCAGCCATCAATCCTATCAAAAAAAAAATTTACAGAAATAATTGACCACACTGCGCTGCAGCCACTTGTATGTTTGTGTTTGCTTATGGGAGTGGACGGAACTTTGGACGGCGATTGACAACTGCCTCAATAATCCTGACAGGTGATACAATTTGAATCATTTGACACACCAGAATAAATTTCGTGGTTAAAAGTATCGCAATCGTAGGTAAATACAAATCCACCCAAAACCATATAGCTCAATGACTCCACAACGTTAGGGTTATGGACTGCGATGCGCGACTCCGGAAATCATACGAGTGAGCCATCTAGCGGCAGTTGTCATGAACCTGAAGCCAGCCATTGTTTGTTCAAAATAAACAAAAATGTCTTCTCCATATGGGAAGGAGGGGCTTCTTTCCTCCAAGGTTACGACGTTCACAAACCAATCTCAGTAATGCACAGTTCTTAAAGTTAAATCTATATTTTATATATTTACACTCATGCTGGCCATAGTGTAGTTTCTTGGTTGAGAATAATAGCGTCAAGCTGGCAAGAGGGCTTGCAGTTTTGTGTTGAAATTTTCTGGCAATCTTAATGATAGGTCTGCTGCCACATGTAATTCTAGGCTGAAGCACTTAGGAATTAGAGCGGGTCAGAGTAAAGAAGAGTTTCCTCGAACCAGAATCCAAAATCACCCCTCACAAAGGATGTACCCATCATGCAGCCTCCCGATTCAACACTTTGCCGATAGGTTACCTTTTGTTGGCCCGTTCGTTGATAACAGTGTAGCACTAACAAATTTGATGGAAATAAAGACATTTTTTACATAACTATCATTTTGCAGATCCCACTGGACACATGTAGACTGGGTGGCGGTGGTGACCTGACTGAATGGGGCTATCTTTGACCATATTATTTTATCCATGAAAATGCCATGCCCATTCTTTGGAAGAGTAAACAAAAATTTTCAATTTTTTTATATTTGAGTAGTTGGGTCTCAATATTTGTGAAGCATGGTTTCCACATAAAAGAAACACGTGGACAAAGTTTCAGGCCAATCAGGGGTTTGAAAGCCGGATACATCCCTCGTGGGTAAAACGATATGCACCTTCGTGCTTACCATGACATGGCGAACTTGACGACGCGATGCTATAAATTTCAAATCGTGGTGGACGAGAGCATATTGGCCGCCGCGAACAGTTTTGTTACTTAAATATTTTATAGCATTTATACATTGAGCATAATAAAACCTAGAACTGACCATAGTTATAAGCATTCTCAGTCTGCAAATTCGGCAATGTTGTCTAGAAGCTCAATAAGGAATTTTCAGTCAGACTATCTTAAAATATCGTCTTAAAATATTTATCTGTATTTTTGAAAATTTTTTATTTGAGATTGGCACAAACGTACAATAGTACAAACACATCATGCCTGACTGCCCGCATCCGCGAGTTATACTAATTATGGTACTGGCGTTTAAATTTTCTTGTGCCTTCCTCCTTAGCAAGAACAATATTACAAATTCTGACAACTGCACTTTTGTTTTGACCAATGATGCTCCAAATAAGGATGAGTACAACGTGGCCCTGGATTTTGTCTCAAATGTACGTGCCCGGTATCCAAATCAACAATGGCTGACCAGAAGGTTGGGTCACTTCAACAACGTTACTCTTCTCAGTTTGCGACACAAGTTTGAAGTGGAGTGGTGCTACGTTCATATCGTGCTCTTTGTGTCTCCACCAGATTTCAATTATTACCTCCAAATGAATAATATATTTGAGATGTATCAACACAAATTACTCACCCTCACGTTTGTACCTTTAAACGTGGGCAAAATGTTTCGAATTCCGAACTGGAATTACAAAATTTATGTAGCCTTTTATGGCAGAGTCCGCGTATACCAGCAGGTGTTTTGGTGTTGGACGGTTTACTGCAAAGACAAATACCAGCCTGTGCCCGTAAACTGGTCGGTTTTTGACGTTGGAATGGACTCTCATTGGAAATCCACAATCGTTGGTCAGAATGAAATGATGGGGTATTCGGAATTTGCGCGTACCTGTAAAAACATAGACTGTACATCATTTCAAAATTGGGTAGCGGGAAATTGTAGACCAGAACTAGCAACAATGGAAATTATCGCACGAGCACTAAACCTCACTCTTCATTGCACGGATCAAGTACACATTTACGTCCACGCGGAGCACGACATGTCGCACGGCATACAATGTATATTGACATGGAATTGCAAAACTCCACGCTGTGTTAGGAAGTTCAATCAACAGTTCGAGTACAACTCTGTATTAAAATCCTCTGCAGTCAATTTTGTTTATTGCTCTTTTGATGAGGAATCATACGGACATTATCTCTCCCTTTGGTTCACCCCTTTTGACACGCCAGGATGGGCTCTAGTAGCAGTGTTCTACATAGGAGGAACAATGTTCACAGCGAAAGTACTCCAGGCTTCAATCCAATGCATATTGAATGCAATTGCGATTCTACTGAGACAAGGGATCAATTCACCAACCAAAGTGCATCTAATGTTGATTCTGTTAGGAATTGTGATTAACTATGGCTACGAAGGGGTCATAACTAGTCAAGTACTTGCTCCAGTACCACCAACCATAGAGGAAGACTTTGGTGCATTGATGGAGAAAGATTACAAGCTAGCCTGGAAATTGCTTTCGTTTGCCAATAAAAGCACAATGATAGATAATGCTTCCAAATTGTTTAGCCGGAACGGTTATTCAAGTCTCGGTGAGAAGAATTTCTACACAAGCACAAACTCTTTGTTATTTAGTAAGGGTTGCGTCATTCTCACAAAAATGAAAGTGACAATAATGGTATTTGGAGGTGAAGATGTTGCTATCTGCATGTTGAAAATAAGAGCTAAGTTTGGGAATAAAAAGCATTGTTTCTCAACAAGGAAGAGCTTGAGGGAAAAACAGGATGAATTATTACAGATTCACAGCTATTCTGGAAAATTGTCCAAATCGTCGAATGCGGTTTCAAAGCTGCTACAAAGTGGAATACTCACAGAAAGCTGGAAAATGTTTACCAGGGTGCATTATTTGAAAGCGTCAAAGGGTGTATGGGATGAGGGTTACAATGTTCCCAAGCCACTCTCAATGATACACAGTCCCAAGGTTCAATCCATGTTTTATATATTCACACTCATGCTGGCCATCAGCTTAACATGTTTCTTGCTTGAGAGTAGCCCCAACATTGCAAGGGGACTTGTAGTTTTGTTTCAAATGTTCCTGAAACTAGCAAAGCGTATTGTTGTCAAATGTCAGCTGCTATGGTTTGGTAGAAATGAGGCGTTTTTGAGCTTCCAAAATTGTTGTTTGTTTAAATTTAGGAAGAAGCGATCAAGAGTTGAACCGTTGTAAATATTATTGATTGTTTCATGTTTGAGAATGGTGGTAAACTAGCAAAGGCACTTTTGTTTTGTTTCAAAATATATTGATAATGTTAATAAGCGGGTTGCTTTCTGTTCTTTCTGTAAAATATTCTAGAATTGACTTGAGTTAATGACAAGTTTAAGGTAGATGCCACATATAGAATTCGTCGGGTGTAAATAGTAAATGTATACGGGGATGTCATTGTTGCAAAAAACATATATTAAACGTATCAAACTTATTAAGTGTTTTTAATTGGTCATCTGTTTATTAGGTGCTGGTTTATTATTAGAGCGGCTGCCATGCATTGCATGCAGCAGCTCTATATACGATGTAGCAAGTGTATGCCGCCGTCGTCGTAGTCGTCTCTACTCTAGCCTTTTTGTTTTTGGTCAGATTTATTATTAATATTATAGATAACATTGTATCACTGATGAATTTGATTGTTTAATAAAGACATTATCTATCTATCTGGGTCAAGGGTGGCGAGTGGCTTTACTAATATTTTATGCGTTAATATTTGGAAGTTAGCAATAAGTATTCCAATGGTGTATCTCTGGTTCGAGTGGGGAAAACATAAATGACTTTGGAAGTTCTATTGGGCAGCTCAAGCTAGGCACGACTGCCTACTGGGTCATCCATTCAAATCTAATATGCTTAACGCCACAAAATATTATAACTTAGAAAACTTGACAATTTTTAGCAGATTTTGAAAATTTGCAGTATAGTAATAAAAACTGAACTCCATAGTCATTTCTTAACATATGGCTTCATGGATTTCTGAGCTGAACTCCTTACAATGGTATTTAAGTTGTGCTGTGCGTAAGTAAAATTAACATTACAAATTTCAACAAGTGCACCACAGAGACAATTACAAAAAATCACCAATGACAAAGACCCGCTGATCCTTGACGAAATGATCACTTTTACTATTCGCAAGAACTTGTATTAAGTACATTTGATTGCTCTTCATGGAGCGATGACGAGTTAATGTAGGGCAATTAGGTCAAATTTATGTTTAAACTGCAACTTATGTCTAACGTTCAATCCCAATTGAGAAAGCAATTTAGATAAGGGTGGAACCACTAACTAGCAAGTTCTTATCTTATTTTGAGTTCACTCGGAAAACCCATCTTCTGAAAACAGGAAGTCGTCGTCTTTATCGTCGCGTCGCCGTTATCCAAACTTATTTCCTAAGAAAACTTTCTTAACACCCCACCGTCACCGTCCACTTTTCGTGAACATAACGATTTTTGTTTGTTTGGGAAAACATTAAATCCGGGAAAAACTTTAATAGACTTATTTAACAAGCAATAGAAAAGCTGAACACGTGTAGTAATTAACATTCAGTGGGTTGTATTACGTGTTACACATTGATTTGGAATGCTGGAAAATCACACGGACTGTTCTGACACGTATAGCATGCTGGCTTTCACTTTGCACTTTGTCCACAGCCGGGCATGCCTCGCATCTTCACTCAATAGACCAAAACTTTCTCCCGGTGAAAGCTCCTTTTCCCTTCGTTTTGGGAAATTTCCTTCCAGTTGTGTTTTGAGTGTCGTTAAGGCTGGATGTACGGATCCGCTTTTCAGATCTGATCACACGTGCTTAAACAGTGCGTTGTGTGGTGGAGGAATACTAAAATTTGAAGGTTTTTGTGTGGAAATTTGTAAACTGAGTAGACAAATAAATATGTGAAATTTGTTGAACTACATAGGATTTAGGCTGCGAATTTCACAGGGTTTTGGTTTTAGTGAAATTTTTTAGTGTTTGATTAAAATGTCGGTGAAATCTTTTGTACAATGTAAACGTGAAAGTGAGTGGATTTTGAAAATCAACAGTTTAGAAAGTTAGTAAAGTGTCAATCTAGGTGTACTTACATACAGCGGTAAGGAAAATATTACCATTTGTTAATTTTTCGAAGTGTGAAATTTGCAAATTAGATTCGCAATCTCAAACCTGCAAAAGATTCCGCTTGTAGCCAGCAAATTAGTGAGTTAACTTTACCCTTCCCTGAGAAATCAGGATAGCATGACGGCGCCGCCGGCAGAATTAAGAAGTCGTGTTAAGCCACTGTTACAGTGACGCGACTACCAGTAATTTGCAGAAGAGAGGAAATGTAATTAAAATGTTGACTCTACTGTGTAAATTTGTCTTGGCGTCAAATTTGAAATTGTCGTGCTTGCTTAACCGCCTCCAGGTCAACCAAACTTTTAATTAGAGTTCAAAGGGCAGGAACGGAACGAGTATGGATCATGGCTTGGCGGGGGAATTTACATATACGGCTTACAATGTACCCGCACTCGCACCCGTTCAAATTTGATTTTGATTTCCCGGGGCTAGGAATTTGAAATGTTTCCTATATCAAATTGTCGAAGAAATGGGCACAACAAACAAACAAAAACAAATGTTGCTGAAATGTGTTTTGAATTGAAAGTCGCGGGCAGGCACGATTTTTGCAAGCCGGCGGGAGTCTCTCACATTCATTTTGAATGCTAAGCTACCTTGCCACGTAGCAAGAGGATTTGGGCTCCATTACTTTGTTGGTTCTACGAACGGATTTGAAAAGAAATTCAAATTTCTTATTCCGTTTCTTGAGCAAGTTACGCACTCCACATCATGTTTGAGCTCCCACGCGACTTTCAACATTGCGTATTACCTTATCTATCGTTTGAATATATTTGAAAACGAATTGAATGAAATTGTACAACGTTACTTTTCACAATTGTGTATTTGATGTTATTGTACTCCCTTGGATTCTAAAACCATCATCTCTTTCCTGAAGAAAAGATAAGCTGCTGCGATATCCCGTTGTAGATGTGCTATATCCATACTTTCACCAAAGCAATGCATTCGTACATACGTACACGTATGTGAGCATACGCGCCTCCAGGCATTCCAATGAATAGACTTTCTCCAACGGGAGAAAGTCTCGGCCAAGAAATGCAAAGGGAAATTCCACTCTTCTGCTGCCCTCAAAAACCTCACAATGAAATAAGAAACTTTTCAATTTAAGCTCCTGGCTCCCAAGAACTCCCGCCCTAAATTCAAAGGGAATTTCTGCCTTGACGGATTGTGAATCCGCCCATCACATTTCCCGTACAGATGCATGCATGCTCTTGCCGTAAGGTGCGGCTTGTTTCTTCTTTTAAATCTCGCGCGAGTTCCATACACGAGTGAGTCAATGACCTGAAGGATCTTATGCAGGGAAACAAAAGGAGTCAAAAGCCGCGGTTGGGTCCACACCTGGTAGAAGGTAGGGCAATAGAGTAAAAGCTGTCAAGCCTCTTTTATGCGTGTAACTTGAAATAAATCTTGGCTAAAAATAGAAAGTAGCTGAGAAAGGACAAGAGTGTGCAATAAAATGTGTAAATCGTCCCTATTTCTGAACCTTGCATAAAACTGGCAGAAATGTCACAAATTTAAGAGGGAAAATTTCTGTCAAATTCAAATTAACGTAAATATTTGATGACAAAAATTGTTAGATTATCTTATCGACGCCTGCGCAATCAAGCTGATCCAATTGCAAAATACTTGTTACCACAGCTAATATACTAATGTACGTTATAAGAAAAAGCCACTAAATTGAGAAAATATCCAACATAGCAAAGCATGTCATATCCTAAAGCCGCCACGGCCGCATAATTTATTCCTTCAATGTACCCCCAACGAATGAGGAGCTCAAACCCACCCAATGGAGTGCGTTGTTTTTCCGCGCCGACAGCTGTAGGAAAGTTTTTTAATGGAACCGACGAGGAAATTACTTTGTCAGCAAAAACTATTACATTTTTTCCTTCAAAAAACGGTTTCAGCTTTCACCGTGGCGGGAAACTTGGATAAACACGACCAAGTCTCGTCGCGTCGGAAAGTCAATAAATTGAGAGAATTTCCAATTTGCAAAAAACGAGGAGGGACGCTGCGCTGGCCCGACGACATACGTATAGGTATACGACCGTGCGCGACCTGTGGTCGGCACTGGACTTGATTTGCAAGGAAATGCATGGGGAAGTGAAAGTTAAGTGGAAAACCAAAGCTCCATTATAATGTAGTGTGGGGGAAAGTTGAACCTGGGTTAGTGGGAAATAAAACGTGGGGAAAGTTCAGGCCATCAAAGTGAGGGATGGACGCGCCAGGATAAAACTGGAATTTGCGGAGAAAGTAGCCAGTGAAGCGACGTGGACGAGCCTAGGAGTTGACTAAGTTTAGTTTGGATTTAGGACCTACAAAGGACGGGCGGATGCCGATTAGAATTTTTTCAATGACTCGCCCCGTTAGTTGTGGCCGAAAGAGATAAAATCCAAAGGTTTCAGGGCTTTTTTCTTGTCCATACGTTTTTCTGTAGAATTCAATTGAAGAAAATCCTGAAATCACTACTTTTGGGGCATTTACAGGTAATTTAATGAGAACTTTTGGCAAGTTTACAAATACGTACACTGATTGGGTAACAAAATTACATGAATTGTGCAAATTTTGGCAAAATTTATTGTTTCAAATACTAAATATTCTAGAACATTAGAATTTTCACACCTTAGTACAAATTTTGTACAAGAAATAAACGTATTACACAAAATTAGCATTAGCATTTGCGTGCAAATATATTGGCCACAACATTAAATTTTAAAAGTTTAACTTAAAATTTGCCGCGAAAAAATTCCTTTATCCGAAGCCATTTCCAGACGGACAGCTCTAATAAAACCAAAGTGTAAGAATTCCGAGGAACAAAGTGAGTCCTGTCCCGTTCGTATTATCGTATTCCACAAGGCGGGAAAGGGCGGAAAGTAATTCCAGGCCAACCAAGTTAAGTTAAGTTCCATTCCATCGCATCCTTCATTCGGGGTTGCAATCTTCTTCCCCTTCCTTCCATCCCTATTGAGAATTGAGAGTTTGTAATTGAAAAAGTTTTCCTCCTCATAAAGTATCCCGGAGTAAACCGCGGGAATAACAAAGTGAAGGCAAAACTGTGAATAGGCAGACTAATGACTTGGGTTCGGAGTCCGGAATACCAAAACCATTCCCGCCCATTCAACGCAAGTCGTGCGTGCAGGGATTTTCTCTTCTTTCCCCGTACGGTGCCCACTCTGGCCGAGTGTCAATTATTTGTTACCATAAATATTTGTGAGAATGCCTAGGAAGCCTTTGTGGTAATTTGGCGCTCGCGGAAAATATGTAATATTTTGAATTGAGATGCGACTTTGCGGCATACGGCCGTTTCGCGGCAAAATTACTCGTGCATAGCTCGTGATTGGCAACTTGGCTAAAATCAACAACCAATCAGCGATGCAGACGCATATTAGCTTGTTAATGTATAGGGCGGCTAAAAAAAATTGCTCCTGATTGGTTGTTTGGTTAAGATAAGCAACAATTGAGCAGTTGACCATAAAAAACGGACAGATGCACATTAACTCGTTAGTGCATAAGATATTCAAGAAACTAGACGCATTTTAGACGTGGTTTCCTGTTCTTAACTTAAAATGTATTGTCTTTTTACCTGGACATCATATCGTATTTGCAAAGAAAAATGTTACCAAAATTCCAAAACACGAAAATTTACCTGCCAATCACCGCCCGACACTAAAACTCCAATTCCCATTATTAGGAATCAGTGCTGGTCGTGTGGTGAATTTGAAAGCCACTTTCCCTGCCGTACGTACGTACGAATGGGACTTTCACCCGCCAAAAGTTTTACCTCTTTCCTGTGGAGAAAGTCGGGGTAGCCCACAAGGAAAGCCAAGTGACTAATTGTTCCATGTAATTGCAAAAGCTGTCAAAGATAATTAATAGTGGTGGATTTATTTCATATGGCATGGCATGAAGGGTCGTGGCCTTAAGTGCCGTACCGTACCCGTGCGTACACTCTTGAGGCGAACCCGTAACGAAAAGTCGTTAGAATTGATGGAATGCAAATGAAACTGAACTCAGGGCTCGGATTTATTCCGGTGCAGGAAAGGAGCTAGTCGAGTTGGGAAAAAGATGGAGGCCCACTGGAGTGGAAACCTTGTGTGGTGTACGTATACGTATGGACTTCCCTTGAATTGACGACGGTGGATTTTGTTTGAGGAAATTAAATGGACCGTTCCACAGGCGGAGGACTTGGACGGAGATTAATGAAGAGCCATAACGTGGGGTACAAACTGCAAATTAGATTTATGTCTGTCTCGACGGTCTATTTAGCAAATGTATTAACAATGGTATTGCATGCCTTTGTGGGTAAAGGGATTTGAAAAAATAGACATTAATTAGACATTTCTATTCAGAAATCCTTAGAAATAATGTAAAAAATGTCTTAATTTGGAATTTTGAAATTTGCGGCGACTAGAGGCTTGAAAATTTATCAATGGATTTTTAGGGTTTTGAAAAGAATTAGACAATGGTGTTCTGTAAATTGTTCAAAAATCGTGTATTAACTGACGTTTGACTTTACTAATACTCAAAAATTATTTTATATGAAATTTTAAAGTCGTCATAGAAAACAAAGAATCTTCAAATTTGAAAGCCCCACCATGTCTTTCAAATTTAAAAGACATTTTCAATTTTTAAGTATCCGATTTCCCTTTAGTATGGACGTATGATATTGAAAACTAGAATTGCTATTGATTTTCTCACTCTCACTAGCCGCAAGAAAGGGAGCAGGGGAAATACAATGTGGTCATGCAAATTTGTACAACACAAGCACCATAAAGCTTTGCATGCATAGGCGGGAATTGAGCAAATACACATCTGCAGATACGAACGTCACAGTAAGTACGACACAGTTCCAATTTCAGCTTTATGTATGCATCCACGCCTATTTTCAATGAAATCAAGTCCGATGCCGATAATGTAATTTTGATGTCACCGCAAGCATTGTCGAGGTGTCTCGGATTCCCTAGCATGGTGCGGTGGGGAAAGTGACAGAGTGAATTTCCCTTCATCCATGGGCGGGAATCCAAGTCATCATCATCAAACTCTATTTGCATTACATTTATCCCTGTCAGGGAGGCCTTCTGGCTCTAATTCACTTCACTCAACCGTATGGAAATAATGGAGTCAGTCTCGTTTGCGTTTAACACAGGCGAGGTATGTCTGCTTTCTCCATTACATTACATTATGGAAAATTTTATATTATTATTCGTGACAAACGTGAGGTAGAATGACGCCTAAAATTTTGATATTTGTCTTATTATCTCAAGGGATAATTCTATGTTTTTATGGCATGGCATACCGTACTATAAAATTTGTCACCTGGAGTAAAATCCACTGGAATATTCCGTGCATTGATACCCATACAGTATGCTGGTGAATTCAAAACACTACACTACACAACCGTGCCCAAACCGAACACAATAAAGTTCAATATTCATGAAAGTTTATATTTACGGGGGGAGCGGAAACAATTCAAGGCGGAGGAAAAATTGATCATAAAATATGTTTATGGCAGGGACTGTGGTGGATGGATGCTGACAAGGTGCACAAAGGGTTAGGGACTGCTTTGCTATGAAGTAACTCCTTGGGGAAAGCCACGGCAATACGAGAGTAGCTATTTTGCAAATGGGATGACTTTCCCCCGGCTTTCACCTTGCCGTCAGCGGAGGAATTTCAGAGTGCACACATTGTACTGTGCTATACGGATGTATATGTGTACTACTTCATAGAAAAACTCAAGATTTATTAAAGAAATGGAAATTTTCAAGATTTTAAGTACAAATTTCAATTCTGTTACAAAATTTTAAAGAAAAAAAATGAAGGATTCGAAAATAAAATGTCAAACCTTTATTGGAAAGTTTTAATAGCTCAAACTTTACAAGAAAATGAATGACAAATGTGAAACCACGAATACGTTTAAATAGTTCGAGAATTTTGCATTGTAGTTCCATAATATCCTAGAGTTCTATTTTCTATTATAAGCTTGGAGAAAGTTGATACCCACGCATGCTATCCTCTATCATACATAAGATTGTACAAGAAAAGAATCTCCCCCTTCAAGAATTTATCAAAGGAAGTCTTCGTCCTCGTCTGATGCGTTCCCATAGTCAAGTTGTGACTACACGTGAAAACGATGCAGGTTACATGTTTTCGCGGCGCTGCGCGTTGTAGTATATGTATTTTGTAGTACAGAATGCCCGATTCTCATAAGGCTGAAGCCGGAGACTCAAAAAGTAATCTATTTTGACTATGCTGTTAGCCGCAGTTCACAAGCGTCCTATGCCGGTTACATGGCACAGGAGTATTTCGCATTATAATGCTAAGATTAGAAGATGCGGACAGCCAATTTTTTGTGGGTATCTTGCATTTTTCTTTAGGTATTCCTGAATGCTGGGCCTTCTGGTATTATTAAAAATGTGGGTAGCTTATGTGCACGTGCGTTCTACATAAAATGCTTATCAATTTGTCGGAATTGTATTTAGCTTTTTTCAGAGGTATGTATATGCAAGAAAAGGAAAGTAATAATTCACTTTTTTTATTGAAATCAGCTGTGAGCGACCACATGGAGAAAGTAATCCTTTATGTTTCCCCACCTGCACCTGTGCAAACACACAAAAATCTCCTGCAAAATTTTAAATATTTAGGGTGTGTTTTCTCTTTCATACATTTATATTAAAAATTTTACGGTCATATTTCCATCCTTATGGTGGACTGGCCAGAGTAGATAACTTTGACGTACGTTCATGTAACGTATAAAATTCCATTCTCCTTTAATACTGTCATAAAGAAGCGTTTTGGGGTGGGACACATGTTTGTGGTGCGACGGCCATGGTGGTTTTCATAAGGGAAAGTCCCACCGCACTACACAGCTTTCACCGTACGACCACTTGGTGCTTTCACCGCGTGGAGCAAATATGAACATAAAATACAAGGAAGTGAAAGTGCATCCCGCCGTGACTCCCGCTGTATAATAATAAAACCTAAAACTCATTTCGTGCATATGGTGCGAGGGAGGGTGGCTGGCCAACGGCCACGGCAACATCTATTGTTGTGGTGTAAACGCGGGGTGTATATACACCCAGGGTAGTGCAAGTATTTGTGGTGAAAGTCGGGGGTAATGGTGAAATTACTTTCTTAATGGGGGAAACCCACGCGTCACAATAATTCATTTTGTAAATCCTTCTTCTGTCGGAGCAGTTAGTCTTCAAGAAAGGGGTATATGCTATTTTGGGATG
>JAAXYW010001262.1:0-23270 GCA_036851895.1 Orthonychiurus folsomi
GTGGCGAAGGAGCAAATTCATTTCTTTCGTGTATGTGCATGTGTAGTTCAAACCATTGCAAATTTTTACGCAGACCAAGTGGTGATACGTCCTCCTCGCTTGACTCCCAAAATGCAACTCCCCTTTTGTAGCATATAAACAAACATATATAGCTATAAGAAACCAATTCCACAGATGAGGTCTACCACTTGCTGTAGAGGCGAGCCACGCGTATCTGGAACTGGCAATTTGTGCAATTAAATTCTACTATAAGCTGACGGACGAATTGAGCAAATTCAAATATGAGAACTGAGAGTCGGTCGTTTTGCTTCATATTTTTTAACATAAGACTGCAATTCAGCGCATGAACTAGTAGGGCGGCCAAATTTATCTGACCTGACCACTTCTGGTCAAATGGCCAGATGGCCAGTGGCCATGGCCAGTTAGGTCCCTAGGTGGCAATTGACGAACACTGTCTAGCGTAATAGATGTATGCACAGATGCAGACACAAAGTTACCCCAACCGAAGTGACCTACCCGACAAAGCCGCCCGACACAGGGTGATCCGACTGTCCGACACGAAGTGAGCCAGAGCCGGTAACCAAAACGGCCGCCTAATAACCGACATCAGTACGCTTACTATTAAATTATTACAAATATAAATATGTATTATTAAATTTATATCTCAATCGTACATCTTTGAATTTTGTTGGGTATGTCTTTGTTACCCTAAATCCACTAAACATATTTCGGTGGAAGATATCATAACATTCGGTGGTTGTGCGTGTGCCTCTATAACGCAGTGTCTTAATTTCAATTTGTGTTTACC
Source organism: Orthonychiurus folsomi (assembly GCA_036851895.1). NCBI lineage: Eukaryota > Metazoa > Arthropoda > Collembola > Poduromorpha > Onychiuridae > Orthonychiurus > Orthonychiurus folsomi. The sequence goes on from JAAXYW010001262.1 coordinate 809, forward strand.
TTATTAATTTACATTTGAAAGAGGCAAGTCGGCTGCGAATTACGATAAGTGAAGCTCCGCCCCCCCCCCTTTCCATCCAATATGAAGTGGGTGGCATGGCAGCAAATTGGTGAGACAATGCCTTTATACGGTCAAATTCATCAGTTGACAGTTGAATAATAGCAAATCAATCAATCAATCAATGAGGTTATATAGCCAAATTAAAACGAGTCTGAACCCTTCAAACATCTCGTTAAATTAACAGCAGTGCATCGAGCACATGATTATTTGAAGTAGATTGTTCCAATGACTTGTGCACCAAATAAATTCTCCGAACACTTCTGGTTAAACTTAGCGGAGGATTCCCACTAAATGTTCCTCTGACCCTACATAACTGCATATAAGGTGTCAATTAGAAAGCACAGTTTATTATCGACTCAAGTGCTTTGGTGCACAAGTCAAGTACTAATCCAAATTTACAGGAAAATGGGAGCTGCGTCAGAAATGAAAGGTATAAATTAAATGAGAATTGATCAATAACATGTCATTTGGTGTACTCCGTCCATCCCATCCCCACATCACATTAAAATTCTAAATTATGAGAAGTCACCTCCTATTAGCTTTAGCATGCACCGCATCAGTGCTGCTAAGTTTGAAATGCGTAGACGCTAAAATCGTTCGCCACATATTCGTAGTCAAATACTTGAGTGGGAGTCCGGACGGTGTGTACAAGGAGAAGATCTTGGGAATCAATGGGAAATTTCCAGGGCCCACGATATTTGCGGATGCTGGGGACACCCTGGAGATCGATGTCATAAATCACATCCAAGACGGACAGAACACGAGTATCCATTGGCACGGGATTCATCAGAAGGGCTCCCTCTTTGAGGACGGAGCAACTTTAGTAACTCAGTGCCCTTTGGGGAACGGGGACCGCCAGCGCTACACCTTTGTAGTCCGTGAGCCGGGTACATACTGGTAAGTATTAAACGTTGTTTACTAGCTTAGCTTATTTATTTAAATATGCAATTAAATACTACTTACCAGATTACCATTGCAGGTACCACTCCCACGTCAAGAGTCAGTACACTGAAGGGCTTTGGGGAGCCCTCATCGTTTACAATACCCCTGAAGCCTACCCTTACGATGAGGAAATCATCCTCACCCTCAACGACTGGAACCACCGAACAGCCATCGAGAACGAGCATTGGCATCTATCACCCCCCGCCCTTGGGGTTCCCCCATACCCAGACACGGGGATGATCAACGGCCTTGGTCGCTACCCATGTGACTACGCCGTCCTTCAAAATCGAACCTGCAATCCCGCCATCCAGCATCGCCCCGTCATCCACGTTCATCGAAACAAGGTCTACCGAGTCCGTGTCATTAATACAGGGGCCGTGGCCGCTTTCAATTTCTCCATTGACGGTCACCTGCTCCGGACAATTGAAGTGGATGGGTTGGACGTGGCTACGCCCTTCTTCGCCGATGTGGCTCCAATTGCACCCGCCCAAAGGTACTCGTTCCTCATCAACACGGGCGGAAGTGGATCCGACTTCTTAGTCAGAGCTAACCTTCGAGTGGAGTCCCTCATGCTGATTGAAGGTGGGAATATTAATGAGTATCCAGAGGCCCTCATGGCAAATGTGACTGCGGTTCTTCGTTACGTGGATGACTCGCTGCCTGCACCCCACTACACGAGTGAACCACATTCGTACATGGATGTCGTCCCGGAGTCCACGGTCCTCAACCCTGTGTATTTGGATGAGAATAAATTGGGTCCAAGGGATGGGATCCCTGCCCCGAGTAATGTGGATCAAAGACTTGTACTGAATGTGGGATTTTACGAGGATCACGAGAATATCACAAGAGGTTCCTTCAATCATACGCCGTTTGTGTTTCCCGACTCGAAGCCGATGTTGATGAGTTTATTGGATGGAGAGGAGATCCCTTCTCATATTTATACGATTGATATTGACTACATGAATGTGGTTGAGATTGTGATGAATAATCTGTTCTTTGGACCGCATCCCTTCCATTTGCATGGACATCATTTTTGGGTGCTGGGGACTGGGGCGTGGGATGAGGGGGACTTTGATCCAGCTCGACATAATCAATCGTTGACTTTGACGGGAGCTAAAAGGGACACGGTGGTCATCCAGTCACACTCTTGGGCTGTCATCAGATTCATTGCGGACAACCCAGGGATTTGGACATTCCATTGTCACAATGATTGGCATAATTTGGCAGGGATGTCTGTCGCTTTTATTGAAGGGCGGGATATTTTAAGGAGGGACACAACGGTAACGGAGGAGGCTAGCCGAGTGTGTAGAAATCATCGTAATTAATTATTGTGTTGTGCTAGGAAATTTAGGAAACTTTGTTTGGAAATAAATAAAGAAACATGGTTTGTGTCACCACCTCACCAATTTCATATTCCGCCCAGCACCAGAAACAGTGGTACGCAACGCACACGAAAACTACATGTACATAGTTAGATGCTGCTTTGATGTGCAGTTTGTAAATATAATATTTCATTTACTTATTTGTAAAAGGATTCACTGCAGTTAGAGGGTGGAATGAGCTCTTCAGCAGCCTCCGTCATACACAAAATGTTCCTTCGAGTAGAAGCAATAATTAATAACACTAAGAACTGAGAATATATAAAGTGTGTGCACAGCCTTGTTTGAAATCATGTTTTGATCACTTGAAATATTATACACGTGAGAGTGTTTGATTTAATAATCATTTCTAGCACCATTTTTACTATTTTACTATTTTATGCTCGGCTAAATATTTTAAATGGGATTTCTTAATACACGGAGACAAAAAACTGTAATCAGACCTAGCGCGGAATCCATTGGGCGCCCTCTTCCGCTTTCCCGGCCAAAGTACACTGATTCTGGGCAGTACTAGATAGAATCGGTAGGTGGCGGCCCTCCACTGAGCAGCATTCCAATTTATTATTTTGTGTGCACAGCCACGTACTACGGGCTGGGTACGTCCGTACAAATATCAATAAATTGCAATATCCGCACTAACAGATTTCCCATATTCCATAACACCCATTCCATTTCCGTTGCAACCTCCAAAGTGCAACGATGACCGACCCCGCCGCCGTCACCCGCCGTCGTAACATCCAGCAGCCACAACCAAAGCAGGAAGAGCCAAATGAGGTGGAGGAGGTGGAAGAGGTCGAGGACTCCAAGGAGACGAGGTTAACTCTCATGGAGGAGGTCCTTTTGTTAGGTTTGAAGGACAAGGAGGTTAGCACAATTGTCATTTGTTTAATGCTATTTCTAATGTGCGTTATTCGAGGTTGAGGTAAAATTTTATTATTGGTACACTATATTGCACATAACGAAAGTTTCATCATAAATAAAAATAATAAATAAGGTTGGATTTAATTATGAGTTAAACAATCCCACTATGACTAATTGCCTATTTGTTATATATGTATAACAGTTTGTTTTGTTTCCCATGGCAACCGCGCATTAGCTTATTTCCTAATAGATTCTAATCCCATTTCTCTAACGCAGGGCTACACGTCATTCTGGAATGACTGTATTAGCAGTGGACTCCGGGGCTGCATCCTCATCGAACTCGCACTGCGTGGGAAAATAGAGTTGGAGAAATCCACAGTTCGACGAAGGAACCTGACTAGCAGGAAAATCATTGTCAAAAACGACAGCCCTTGCGGAGATGTGCTATTGGATGAGGCCCTCAAACACATCAAGGAAACGGAACCTGCGGAAACGGTCCAAAGTTGGATCGAGTACTTGAGTGGTAACTTAGTGCACACTTATTTCAATATCATAGTTGATGACATGCATTAGCTGGTGGAATTAAAGAATTGGAGGAATGGCTATGACAAAGCTAAACCTCATTTTAAGCAGATGATGCTAATCATGATGCTAATCATCATGATGCTAATGGTTGGTTGCAGGAGAAACCTGGAACCCCTTGAAACTGTCGTACCAATTGAAGAACGTGCGGGAGCGGTTGGCGAAGAACCTGGTGGAGAAGGGAGTGCTGACGACGGAGAAGCAGAACTTCCTCCTCTTCGACATGACCACCCATCCACTCGTCGACAACACCATCAAAACCAGATTGGTCAAGAAGGCAAGTTGACAGTCCATTCCAGCAACCAACCACACCTTTTCTAAATTCCTTATCCTAACTCCTCTGGTGTTGGTTGCAGCTTCAAGACGCGGTGCTGTCGCGCTGGACGGCATCCCGGACGGACCGACGCCTGCTAGCTCTGATTTATATGGCCCACAGCAGCGACGTCCTGGAAAACGCCTTCGCCCCCCTCAACGACGACGACTACGAGTTGGGGATGAAGCGGGTGCGGGAGCTGATGGAGTTGGACGCGGAGGTGGAGAGTGGCAAAGGGTGCGAGGCCATGTGGGCCGTCGTACAGGCATTCGTCAAGTAGTCATCTGTACAGTTGGAAGGGACTTGGATTTGTGTACAATAAATGTGTTGATTTGGGCTTTTCTAATTACAATTCTGTGGTTTATTTTGGCAAACTCATGTTGTAGAGTAATTTGTAGAGAATGTAACGCTAAGTAGTAGTCAGGAAGTATTATTTATCATTTGATTTCCCTAAGTGATGCAAAGAATATCACAAAAGACTTAACCAAAGTCCAAATGGAACACGTGTTTTATTGACCTCCAAAAAATCACAAATAATTAAATAAACAATTAAGTGGTAAACCCCTCCAATTAGTAGCGACTCCCCGCTGCAGCCTGGGACATCTGCTGCCGCACCACTTCCCCCGCCAATCCCGTCGCCGCCGACTGCACGTGCTCATTGCGGATGACACCGGACGCGAATTCCTGTTGGGCTTTCGCGAAACTGGCCCCCGTGGATCGGTACACTCGGTGGACCTAATGTCAAGGAAAAATGAAAAGAGTCAACAATAGAAATAGAATCCCTATCATCTCGACGTATAAGAAATCAAGTTTACCCGTATCAGCATCATCAACTCCAGAACTGCACTCACGGCGAACCCCAGTCCACACAAAGTCGCAAAAATCCCCACCACAACTTTGGTGGGGGTCAGCTCCGAGATCATCCCGATCCCACCAATCAATCCACTGCCCAAACAAAGTAATATCAATATTAACAAATTGCACTGCAACAATGTCTTACGATGTTAAACTTAAAATCCCTTACTTCGCCCCGGGCACGAACGTGCAAAAAGCGACACTCACGATGAACTGGAAAAAGAAAACGAAGAAGAAGACCATAAAGTTGAAACTGGAGTCCGTCCTGCAAAAATTAGAGATGGGATTTTAGTTTTCGTACAAGTGCTAGTACCAACCAATATTAAACAATGGAAAATACAAAAAGCTTGGAACTAACCTGAATGCCTTATAGACAGGACGCCACCAGCAGACAAAACTAGCGGGGATGAGTACTAGGACTAGTACAATCGACGTGAAGAAGCCACCGAATTCCCCAAAACAAATCATCCGAAGGGCCCACGTCACTAGATTGGCAACGAGGCAGAGTGCATTCAGCAACCAAATGTAGTACAAATAGCGGACGATGCGTTGGAATTCCACGGGGATGTCCACTTGGATGTCTTGGTAGAAGCAGGGCTGGACCGGGAGGAAACTCGGCAGCGGCGGCCAATTGTTCGTCCGAGCTGCCGATTCCAAATTTAGGAGTCAAGACTTGAAAAAATATTTTAAACACATTTAGAATGTGCTAAACGCGAACTAACCATTGAAAGGCTGACTATTTAGCTCCGCCTCCCTCCGTTCCAGTTCCCTCGCCTTCCGCTCCAGCTCCTCCTGTCTGCGTTGTAGTTCGGCAGTGCTGATTTGGGGCTTGGGTGGATCCACTGATGTGGGCGACATCACGGCGGGGGTGGTTCTCTGCACCATACATAAGCATACAAATATATAAATATTAACATAGAATATTTAATTTTAATTACTTACTTGACTTTGAGTCCTCTGCTCCTTTTGTGGGTCCTCGAAGGGGTTGTATTCCTCCAGGGTGGCGGACCCTGCCGTCGCAGAGCGAATGGAGGGATCCTGCGGAAAAAAACCCAGTAAATGTCAAAACACTAATTACGAGAAAACCCGCCAAATTTCGAGAATAAATACACGGAACCGAGTCGGATTTATTTTGGTTGCGTTTTACTCACCGCAAAGGGGTTGTCCTCAAATCCGGACATGACGCACTTTTAGTCCTTTTGTAAAACGGTGGTTGGGATTCCGCCCCTTTGTGTGTTTAATCCTTGTCTGCTGTGTTTAATCCGTGGATTGTTTTTGACGTACTTGACTTCTGCGTTGAATCACTGTAATTTCCTGACAGACGGTCGCCGTCATACACACGGGACAAGGGACGGGATGGGGAGATTAGAATAACCGTGAGCGAAGTCTACCGCAAAAACATGCAAAAAGTGCACATGTGCTCCGGCAGATGGGACCGAATCAAGTACACCGTTTGAGAGGCTAGCAAATAAAAGTTTTCCAGTCAGACAGAATATCTGCTTAAATGCGTTATGCAATGCGGATTCTAGATTTCTTTGCAATTTAGCGCAGTTTCTGCTAGTCTACTCTAACATTTTTAACTAACTGAACCGACGAGAGGACACGATTCCTCCAAAATTTTAGAATTCTAATTTGCCAAAAGGGCGGAAGAGCGAGCGGACCCGCACCCGCAACAGGGTATTGAGTGAGGAGCCATGAAGCCAAAAGCGCCAATTTCAAATTGCAATTTACACTAATCACTTCCTCAAGCAAGAAACAAAAACAAACACACATCATTTTTTTTAATTTTCAAGAGATTTTAAAACATCCATCTACCTGCCAGCAGACTACTTGCATTTTAGTAATTTATTGAAGAGGAGCAATTGGTATGTTAATTTATAGTATTGACCATTTTGCAACTACAAACTAACTTTGTGTGAATTTTTGAATTAATTAGACTGTTTTTCAGGTTGGGTTTAGGTTGACTTCACTCCTTCAATTTCCATACGACGAAGAAATCCAGAACAATGGTTTGCGTGCCATGCATCATAATCCCCTTGTTCCTGTTCCTGTGGCACAGGTACATCCAGCCATTCATCCTCCGGTTCTGGAATCCATTCGGACTCCTCGACGATGGCTCCAACAAAACAATCACAATGAAGAAGGTCGGGATGTTATGACGTCAAGATCATTAGTCCCAAGAAGAAGGAGGATTTGGTTAGGTACAACACTACAACAAAAGAGGCTAGTTGCCCCATTGGATTCGGGAAAGGAGCTACTTGTCCAGCAGCAGCTACCGCATCTGGAGACGACGCAACAATTCCATCCAATCACACCAAAGTGGATTAAACCTCACACTAGCAACATTTAACAATCACTGATCATATTACACTGTTTATAAATGGTTTGGGCGCTTCTGGATTCAAATTGTGTAGTGAGTAATTGCACAAGGAGAAAAAATAAACATTTACTTTTTAATTAATGATATAACTCCAACGGGTGTTAAGGCTGATGTGCATTTCGTTTACACATCTACAGCAACATGCTATACTGATCCATGCAATAATTATTATTCAGATAAAGTTTGAAATATAAGAAGCTGTCGTGTTCAACTGCAATAAATAATCATTTTATTCTGGAAACTGGGCAAACGAGCAACACTGGTTGCCTTTAAATTTAATAATGTACAAAGTACAAACAAGTTTAATGAAGAATTGTATGTAAACAATTGTGTTCGTCGCCAAAATAAGATCGTCCGTCATCCTCAACCCTTGATTCAACTCACATTTTTCAACTCAATGTCAAAGGTCAATGCTGCGTTTGGTGGGATGTCCGGTGGGGCTCCCCTCTTCCCATACCTGTCAACAATAAGTTGAAATTACAATTAATTTAAGTCAAGCTAGGACTTTACTTCAAGGATAGTAATTAAGTTTTAAAGTGTAGCTTACGCGAGTCCAGATGGGATGAAGAGCTTGCGTTTGCCCCCAACCTTCATGCCCTCCAGTCCAATGTCCCATCCCTTGATCACCTCCCCCTTTCCGTGGCGGAACTTGAAAGTGTCTCCAGCATCAAACTTACGCTGGTTGTTTTTGAGGCGTCCAACATAGCTAACCGTCACCTAAAGCACACACACAGTACAAGCATTAGAACACCAGCATTGGATTGTAAGACAAAAGACAATAGACTCACCATTTTACCGGATTTGACAGGTGTCCCAGTCCCGATCTTAATCTCCTGCACCATAATCCCACCTACAAGGAAATCAAATTATAAGCAAAACCCTTCAACTTAAAACACAACTGAAAGTGCATATAGACAGTAGGTACCCTTCGTGACGAATTTCATTGGAGTGTGTCCCACGGAGGAAGGTGTGGAGACATTATGCTTTTGCTCAGGGGTTTTCGGAGTCCCCGCATTGCTCTGACCCTTTGGACTTTTTGTGGGTGTCGCAAATTCCACTTTCAATTGTTGCCCCTTCTTCTCAGCCACAGTCGCAACCGCATTCTTCTTCTTCTTCTTCTCCAGTTTCACCTTCTTGGCTGGGACATTTGGAGAAGTGCCTTCGTCGGTGTCATCCTCTTCGGAGTCGTCATCAGATGTGGACTCCTCCTTTGTTACGGAGTTCTGGATCTGTTTCTTGGCAGACTTGGCTTCCGCCTTGCGAAGCTCCTCGCTGTCTTCGCTTTCCTCATCACTCTCAGTCTCGTCTTCATCTTCCTCATCTTCGTCAAAGTCCAAGTCATCCTCCTCATCCTCCTCTCCCAAGGGCCTTCCATTCAGCAGAAGGACTTCACTCTCCTCCTCGTCACTCGTGATCATGACCTCATCATCCTCCTCAAAGGAGAGGGTCTCAATGTCTTCTTTGATGGAGACGGATTTCTTGGGTCCGACCGACTCCGTGGATTTGAGGTTGCTCTTGGAGTTGGCGGCCTTGGTTGACTTGGTGGGGGATGAACTGCCGATTGGATAATTCAAGACTGCATTGGGGTTGGGGGTAGACATCAAGAGGGGGAGGGTGCTGGCGTTGCTGTAGGTCGAAGGGGCACCGCCCCCGCCTGAGTAGTAGCCAGTCAAATGGACCTTGAACTTCTTAGCTGAGTTGGCCTCAACATGGAATGCAATCTGGGAGCCCTGCTGGAAGAACAGGTCAAGGGGCACTTGGTAGATAGCCTTGGAGGGGGACAATGTGCACAGGAGGTAGTCCGTCCCCTTCAATTCTACGTACACCAGCACTCCCCCTTCTACAAATTCGAAAATAAAGTTTAATATTTCACCAGTGCAGCTTACAATATCAATTAAGTATTAATTCATTGAGAAAGGCAAACCTATTTCCCCTTTGGCCTCCAGACATGCCATGGATAAATGAAAGCTTTCGTCAACTCGATTTGCATAGCGCTTCTTCGCTTCGGCGACAAGACCTGTACGGGATTTGATCATTTTGAGATTAGATCATATTTCCTATGCCTACTAGTTAATACTTCAACGGAATAACTCAAAGTTGTTAATTATTCAATTGTGAGTATTTACAAGTTGATTACCCCAAAACATGATGAATCTCTTCCTTCCTATTCCTGGGTTGGTGTTAGTAAGCGTAGGACTTTGACCCAGCTAAGGTCACCAGCAGGGAAAACCTTGAAATGAAGACGAAACAGTTGAATTTGAAGGGAATTCTGCGTTGGTCTCGGTCCGGTCGGTGGGATGATGTGCGTGTATTAGTGGAGTGGCCTTGTTGTTGCCGCCTTGCGAGTAGCCGCGCTTCTCCCATGCATTTCCCTGCCTTTACATCCCATTCTACATTTCAATTCTCGGCGGGTAAATATACCTTGCCGAAAGACAGGGGGAGCCATTGCCAAGGACTGCGACTGGCGAGCAATACAAAATGTAAGTTTATGGCTACGACTAGACCAGTAGTGCCCATTAATCCAAATCTGGCTCAATTTATTTACGTAAAAGTATTTACACAAAATGAATAAAATTATGAAGCATGTTTTAGTCCGGAGTGTAAAGGTGGTTGGCCGAGGTCATCCAAATAATGCAAATATCTGCAAGAAAAGTTAGATCCGCTTTAAAATCCACTTGTCATTTGTTATCGAGAGTTTAAAGTTAACTTTGACAATAAAGTATGTGGCTGTTAGTGACATTACCTGGGATCATAGATCTGGACTCTGGATTTGAATATGTTGGGACCGATGAGTTGGGAGAGGAGTGAGAGGCAATTCTTCCCTGCTCCAGATGTGACAGGGCTCTGAGATTCCTGGAAACAAATGTTAGTAACAAATTATTATGTAACTCAAACTAAAGGGAAGGTTCTTACAACTGCGAAGAATATGACTTCAAAGAATTGGTCCAAGTGGTTCTTGAAAGGTTTCCCGATTCCCTTTGCCAGGAGGGGAGTGATTTTACAAACCGTTTCCAGGACTGTGAAATGTTCCTTGTTTTCCCGCCGCTGGCTCGCAGTCAAGACAAAGTGGAGCAAAGGTGTTAGTTCCGAGGAGAAATTCTTCTTTTCCGCCAGCGAACCGATCAGGTACAAACATCTAAAAGTACAAGTTCCAGCCACAGCATTGCACATACATTTTACTATTACGTCACAAAATCAAGCACATCATTCATTCATAAGTCAAATCTCACCCATCTACCAAGTGCCAGGCCTGCCTGCTGCAAGCCGGACAACAAGATGATGATACTGGATGACCAGGCAATTCACTGACATGTACTGCTGACGTAGTCGTGTCATCAGCTGCACCCGGCGTAGTAGAATCTTGGCAAGTGGCGCAAAGCTGGGCAGTGACCAATCCTAGCCTCTCTTCTATGTTAACACTATTCAATTTATTCAAAACAATCGTCTTCGCCTCCTCCTCATAAACTTCGACCAAATTTGCAAGGGATGCTGCAGCTCCTTGCCTCAGCAATGGCATTGGATCCTCCAGATTCTGGAATAAGATCGGGTAGATTGTATCCAAGTGCTGCTGCAATTCTGCTGGGTAGGGCATTGCAAAATTTCCGAGGGCGAGACAAGCAGCTGTTGATGACAAATAGTAGTGTTAGTGCGAGCGGTGAAGGAATCATTGTTGGCATTAATTAATTTACCATCTCGGACAGACCAGCATTTGTCACTGGAGCAGGTGATTAGGGTTTGAATGAGTTGACCTACGTAGGGCTTCGCTCCCTCAATTTTTTGTGCCAATTCGGATATGCAGGAGCAGGCGGACTCCCTCTCCGCTGGATTACTGGATTCACAGGCTTCTTTGTAAAATTCTACCTGCAAATTCCACAATTTCGCTAAAAATTTGCTGTGGATTTTTGCAAAACAATTGGTATTGACTTACAACATTGGAAATATATTTCCCAACAAACAATTTCCCTTCCAAACCAACTACAATTCTCCAAGTATCCTGAGCGTAGATGCGGACCCCCTCTGCAGAGTAATAGCGATTAAGGCAAAGCCTGGGTAAAAGACGTGGGAAAAATTGTTCGCTGCTGTTTTTGAAGGAAGTGAGGAATCTCCGCGTAGTTATTAGGGCCGCGATTCGGACCTGATTCCAGTGGTCCGAGAGTCCAGCACTCAATTTGACTGAGAGTTGATGTCCAAATTCTAGTACGTTTTCCGGAGCTACAAATGGGGATAAAAATACACAATTATTGAATGGAATAGAAATACCTAGTGCGCCTATTTTGCAAATTGTACCTGACTGAATGAGTGCCGTGCAAATGTTGAATCCAGTCTCTCGAACATGGCGGTTGGGATGATTCAAAGTTGACATGATGATGTTCACTAATCCCTGATCCATGAGAAGGGCGAAGTCAGACTCCAAATTCTGAATCATGAATTCCAAGGACTTCAAACTGGGTTCCAGTCTGGACCATTCCAGGGCTTCTCGCTGAACCTTCTCTTTGATCAGAAATGAGGAGGAGGTGATGTCAAATCCCTGAAGGGTCAATCGTACATATTAGCAAATGTGCATAAGTTTCCATTAGAAATTAGAAAAATTTGATAAACAAATCAACTGTGTTATTCCAAAGATGTTGCTATAATTTTTTGAATATAAGGTTCTGTTGTTGTTCTAGTAAATTCTCTAACACGAAGCGTGTCAGTCAGAATGACTCCATTAGACGCAATGGTAAAATACGTCACGTGATTAGGTGATCCCTGAATTTAATGTAACTAAAAGTGAATACTGTTCCCTCATTTCAGACCTACGAACTGTTCCTCATATTTGAATTCACATTTTACTTGTTCATCGCCGCCGTCATATGCTACTTGCTAAAATTTGAATACTTCTGGCTCACATTCTGTGTGGTCACGGTGCGGGCAATCATTCAAGATCAAAGAAATGTTCCACCACACCTTCCAATATCAATTGAAATGGTACATTACAACATTGACTAGTTTTCAACCTACTACTACATGTTTTCTAAACTTTTGGCTACTTCCCTAATCCCCAGGTCAGAGTGGCTACAAACGCCACTGTGACTTTCGTAGCATTCGCCATCCTATTCACAATTGCATGCTTAGAGGGTCGAATCGAAAAATCTGGGCATAGGACAACATGGGGCGACTTGACATTTCCTAATACCAAAATGGGAATGACGGCTTCAATTCTATTCGTGTACTTTGCTCTGCTCTTGGTCTTTGTCCTCATCCGAACTATTGTGACAACCTACATTTTGCTTAGGAAAATCTACCACGAGGTTTTAGCTCACATGTATGACAATGAATAGGCGAGCAAAACAAATTAGTATAACAGAGCACTAATCGTAAGGAGTGCAAAATAAATACAAGTAAATGGTAAATAGTAAAGGAGCACCTGCTCGGGTGATATGAGGTCCTCATGCGTAGTTTCCTGAAGGTATTTCGAAATCAGCTCCATCAATGTCTCCCGACTATTTTCATACACCGAAGGACCCAGGGATTTGCTAAGGAATCCCAATACTCCACCTAACAAAACCAAATGATTCGCATTTAAATAATTAAAAAAAGGTTTCCCAATTACTCAAGTTACTTACCGGCGACTAATTGAACGCGGTAGTCGTCGTCCCTCAGTAGTTTGAGAGCCATTGCTTGGATCTTCCTTAAAAAGTCCATTTCCTCCTTCTTACGCTCCAGTTTGAGGATGAGGGGATAGGCGGCAGTGAGGCAGCCGTGTTTGACCTCCCAGGGGATGATGACTCCCTCCTGCTCAAAGCCAAGGTTTTCCAGGAGTCGGAATTGGAGGACTCGTAGCTCAGCCATCATCCTCTCATCCAGCTCATCCCCCCAACTGCTGAGCAGTGAATTCAGTCTCAGGATCCCCTTGTCCCGATCCAATTTGTGGTGACTTGTCAATCCAGCCAAAATTTCATCCACAGCTGACATTTCTGTCCCCGTGTCCATTTCCATCGTTTCACTTCCCGACACTTCCATACCTTTCTATCCAGACAAGGAATAGTAATATGTATATATGTATTAAGACAATGCAATGGGTAAATTGAAAAATTCTATGCAATTAACTTACTAATTTAGAATTTAACCTACGTCCAACAACGCAACGGCAGAAGAGCCCGAATTTAGAAATGAATTGTCACATCCATGAAATGAATAGATCTATGACAAACTTGAAATAGTGAAGTTCCCGGGATCAGCCGGGCAAGTCTCAATGGCAAATTTGTAATTACTATTGCTCCATTACATATTGCATGAGGCATAGGTAAGCATTGGTATTTTTTAATTTCACTCTTTTTTAACACTATTGACTTGATGAGGGTAAAGACTTAATTGAAGTGATCAGCAATATTTTGAGGTTCTGGAGTTTGTACTAAAATAATTTTAACTGAATGCAATCAGACAGGTGTTACATTTGCTTGGAGTTAATACCTGCTTGTTGCAACTTAATTGTGTGTGATCAAATGGAAATGGCATTCTAATTTACGTTAATATTCTAATTACTAATTTCTTATGAGTTAATTTACTGACGTGTGTGTATTAAAGTCATAGTCACCTGTACAACTTCATCACTGGGCACACAATAACCAACCACACACACACATGATTGGAGGCGTAATGCACAGAATATAGACTGGAATGGATGGTTAGTTATTAGCGCTTTCTTTAGTGCTGAAACCAATGAGACACACTTAACAAAGTTTTAAAAAAGTTACAATACATATTCCAAACATTTACTCATTCAAATTAAATTGCAGGGTAGCCAACCGCCTCTTGTGTACATTTCACATTGCTATATAGTAATGATGAATGATGACTAATGACTAGTACCAGTAGGTCTTCTTCGGAATCCGGTCTTCTTTGATACCCATGGAATCCATGATGTCCATTTCGAAGGTTTTGAGTGAGGGTTGGAAAGTGACGGCCTCCACATCACTCGCCTTCGTGTCCTTGTCACCATCTAAGGTCAGATTGACACATATTAGTGCCACTAATACAATTAATACTAACTAACTACTACACGACTTACCAACATACAACCTCCGGCTTTTGTAGTCATATGTCTCTTCTGCTGCTTGTGGCATGGGTATGACACGCCCGGTCCGAGCTGACACCCTCACCCGTTCTCCATCTTCAGTGTACCGCCAAACCACAGGCGTTGCTTTGCTAAAATAATAGTGTTAATAAATAATATTTGAACATACGTATATTAAAACATCGAAATGGGTTGTGAATTGCCTTACTTGTCTGAGGGATCCACAAGAGCCACTTGAGTCGTGACCAGAAGTGGGGTTTCGTGCCTCACGAGTGTGCCCGGGTTAACTGATGATTTACCCACCCATTTCAAAGTCCAGTTCAGTCCAGACACAATCACCCAGTTCCTTTCTTGGATCACCTGTGGGCCAAAGATCCACAAATACGACAAATAGTAAATAGTTGATAGAAAATTAGAGAGATGTGATAGAACTAGAACTACAACTAGCTAGTTTATGATTTGAGACTCTTGTATTTTACCTGAGCCACAATCCCATGCTTCCCGGCATCCCTTCCAACCAGAACCTCCACTCGGTCCCCTTTAAAAATATTCCAATCCCGAATCGGTTGCACGAAAACCGGCTCTCGTTTGTCCCCCTGATTCTGCTTTTTGAAGTCATCCGTCCAAGGTCGATAAGTCGTGAATCGGAAATTTTTCCGCTTGGATTCGTACGGCAAGTACTGGATCATATTCGGTGTTTTGTAGTCAACCTGTGGAAAACACAATAGTCAAATCAACCACCAGAATACAAAAATACACACACCATTGACTTAAACTACCAAATTGCAAGAGTACTACCGCAAGTATTGCTTTAAAGTTTTCCTTCTTACTTGGTTCATTGTTCTTTTGATGTAGGCTTCCGGGAGGTTGGCGTACTTCTTGGTCAATTCACCAATCCTCATAGTTTCACACGCAAATCTCGTGAACCTCGGCATCTTCGCGTTTTAAATCAGATCAAATCTGGACGTTTTTCAAACCTTAGTAAATACAAACAATGAAAAGGAAAAAAATTTACTTCCCGCATTTCTGATTTCATTGATTAGAATAGAAGATATGAGCTATTAGAATGCAAATAATTTAAATTGTACCTTAGTTTTGACACTCTCCAATACTACAAATGGTTTTCCACTATTTGATTTCAGAATAGAATTTCACTTTCAAATCTTTCCAACTTCCAAAACAAGAATTAGTTGGTGCAGAAGAGCCGTGGATTTGCCACCCCGCACACAAATACCCACAACACGTGTGGATCCCAGAAACAAATATTCAATGGCAATTCCCGGCGCCAAATCCCCCAAAGTTAAATGGAAGTGAGGAACTTGAAAATCGCAATTCTAATTTATTCATTGTGATATTACTTTTTTGGGGGCGGGAGTAGTAGTGGTTGGGTGTATAAATTGTAACCGTGTTTATGTGATGTCACTTACCCGGGTTTTCCAGGGCACTGGGCGCTCCCTCGCATCCGGACCGACAGGGATTCGGTTTTGGACAAGGAATTATGCCGCCAAGTCAACGAGCACTACCACCTCTGCTGGGACCGGTAATATTTTTCAGTTTACATTTGATTGTTTTTAGGGTTGGATTTTGATTTTGGAGTGTGTAGTTAGCGTTAGTAATTAATTTTGTGTGTGCTCTTTACGAAGGGATTCAGTCCCTGGGGAAAGGAGCAGCCAAAGGTGCAAAAGGTGGACCCAAGGCGGCGAAGGCAGTCCCGGTTCTGGAGAAAGCAGTTTTACCCGTGGAAACTGACCCGAATAAACTAGTCACGTATTTGTGTGGCTCAAACCTACTGAAGGAAGGAGGGGAGAATGTGAAACTGAAACCTGACGAAGAGTACCCGGACTGGCTTTGGCAAATACGAAAAGGTGAGTCTCATAAGACTATTGCATTAACATGCCATTAAAAAGTACAAATTAATTCTTCTGCTTTCCCAGGACCAGCACCTTCACCGGATGAAATGGAGTTCGACTCCCCCGAGTACTGGAAAAGAGTTCGAAGACTCGCTCACACGAGGCACAATTCCTTCAGACATCTTAAGAAATTCTGAGTCATTGTTCATATATTCAAATTCCCCTCGTTTTATTATTTTTCACGAGTTTAGTCTTACATTAAAAGTTGCTAATTGTTGTGGCAAGTCTATTTGTCCCATGAATTTGTCATGCCCTACTCATTTGCTGGATTTACATTTAATTTGCTCGCACCACCACCGCCAGCCGCTGCCATTTCCAGCTCCTGGACTTCAGGGATAATTTGCGACTCTGCTGTTTCCGTATTGATTTGCTCCAATCCCAAATCCCTCAAAGTCGGATTCACGTAATTGGCTGTTAGGGTTTCGTGGGTGGCGGCAACTTCTCGGAGAACAGATTCACCCTCTCCTTCCTTAATTGTTGCTCGGCCGATTTCACCTCCGGAGGATGCTACGTTGCGGAGTGTCAGGCACGCTCCTTTCTGTTAGTTAGATTAGGCCATGCATTAGTTGGGAAATTAGGACGTATAGTATAGCAAGTTACCAAAACGTGGACGTTCCCCATGTCCTTTTTCATGATTTGCAAAATGTATCCGGCTCCCCTTTCCACGAGCAATTGGGCCACGCCGCAAGGACTCCGAAGGGTCATGAAGGCCATGCAAGACAATGCGATTTCAACGAAGCCTGGATCATCCTGCAAATTTCACAAATAATATGTGTTAGGCACAACGCAGTTTAAAATTCTCAAGTTAAGTTTGAAGGGATTCATTCATTCCCTTGCCTTGGCAAGGGACCATCATCACATTCCCAGTATATACATTGGGTTTTTTCGTGGGGAATTTCCAATCATTTCCAGCTAAATGCTATGCTACCCATGCCCCTGCTCCCTGTGCATTTCAAAGGAAACCCAGCATTAAAAGCAGTAGTAAGGTAGCAGCCAACCAGCAGTAAAAGTAAAACGCAGTCCCCCGAAGGAAATTCGTCAGGGACAACTACGCCTTGAGTTTTGCCTTGCATTGCATCGCATGCATTTCTGCAGCCAGCCGAGCCACTACACTTTCCTACACGCACTACACACACGACACACACACACATGGACGACGCATCAGTTTGAAACCATCTGCACTTCCGTCCATAACTCAATTTGTACTGAAGTTGTCCTAATTAATTGTATTCAGTTTGCTACCTGACTAACTAGTAAATTAGTTTTATTTGTGTGCAGGATGGAGGAGAGTGAGAGTTTCGTCTACCGCCAAATCCACTCCGTCGTCTTCCCTACTCCGATTCCTCCAAATTTCAGAATGGGAATGGACTCACAACAGGTGACTCACAAATTAACTTATTAAAATACGCATCATGCACAAGATTAGTGTGCTATTGGGTTGGTATGGATACCTCCGTCTTCATTAGTCACTCATTTTGTTCCCGAAGTCAGAAGTTGAATAGAACTAAAGTGCCAATGTCAAATGCTAATATTGCATTTTGAACCCCTTTGTAGGTCAGATTCCAGAGCCGCGGCGGTCGCAGTAAGTCACACTCACAAAGCGGCCAACAGCTACAACCACCTCGACCACCACCTCGACTCACTCAACCCAGAAAGGGGACTGAACCACCTCGGCCACCACCTCGACTCATTCAACCCAGAAAGGACACGGAACCACCTCGATCAGCACTTCGGCTCCATCAACCATCACCTCGACTTCGACTCCTTCAACCCAAAAAGGAGCCTGAAGCCGCAAGCCCGCCATTCTACGAAGACGACGACAACAAATACCCACATGCCGGGATGGAGTACTACCGGAATCGAGTGCCGGAGGAATTGGACAACCTTGGGGATCCGCTCTCAATCTGCACTAGACTTGCTCGCTACTCCCTCAACCCTACAGACGACGGAAATCTGCCATACTTTGCCAGATACAAGAAAGGTCACACAGTTGACGTCCTGATGGTCATAGACGGAGAAATCGAGGAAATTACCATCCTCCGTGGAGGACTCGCCTGCAAAACCCGTGGTGGTCCCAGGACCATCAAATACCGCCAAGCTCACATCAATTGCACGATTACCCCTTTGGGTGACAACATGATTCCATTGATTTACTGGAGAAGTAGTCGGCCCCGAAGATACCGTCAACATCGTGATTTGAGTCACAGGGATCGACATTTGAATCCGGAGGGACCGAAAGTCCCGATTCAGGCTGGGAAAGGCGGCAAACCTTGGGTGGAACCCAAATTTGTAACCGGGCGGGAGTCGGTCCAGGATGAAAAGGAGGAGGAAGACACTGACAGAATTCACTGGAAATTCGGCAACCTCATGGATCGACGTGAGCTCCGCCGACCAACTTTCAACTACTTCACTCCAGTTTATGTACGCCACGATACATCACCCACAAGTGTACATTTCCGTATCTGCTGAGTCATTCTTTTCTTACCCGATGGAGCCAGCAAGCTTGAACGACGAGCTTCATGAGTGAAGTCCCTCCCGACTTTTCCCGGACGATGGGACTAATGTTCATGTAGCGGACTGCGGAAATTGTGTTTTTGACCAGGAGCTGTGCAAGTTTTTTACAATTTAATTTAGTTAAGTATTAATTACATTTCCATTAGTACCGTGTTCGCGGAGTGATTGAGGAGGACTTGCTGAAGGCCACGTAGACCCCCGCCCGTCTCAATCCCAATGCAAAAGTCTTCGTTGCTCGCCATAATTCCGAGCACGTTCACTATTGCATTCAAAGTCACCTCGTCCGTGAAATCTGAGTAATTGTTAACATTCAAATTGTTCCAAAACTTACCAACAAACTTTCTTTTTTATGGTTATAGAAATGTAGGTATAGCTGTTAGTTATATATAAGTAGCTTACTTAGCAGGAATTGAGCTAGGTACTGGTGACCTCCTTGGTCAAAAACGAGTCGCTTCCTTTCCGGGGCTCGGTTGTAAGCTTCCCTTCTATCGTCATTAAGGACGAAGGTTCGTAGGGCTCCACACCACTAGATAGGATACTAGGAGTTAGTTGACTTGTAGTTGTACTAACTAAATTTGTTATCAATTCAATAAATAAATGTTTATATTTAAATCTATTCACCGCTTGCACTAGTTCAGCACTCGGTCCTTCCTTTTTCACCATAGTCACGAACGGGGGAACAATCTTCCAATCATGGGCCAAGGCTTCTCGATTCTTTTCACTTTTGATGCACACATTTCGCATGAGCAATAGTCCCACGATGTGGGTTTCCTCTGGGATCCTCACACTACAATACAATTAGAACTAAAAAAATCTATAATAGCAATATTTTGCATGACTCACTCAAAAGCTTGGAAAAGCATAGTGAATCCCCGATCCTCCATAATTTCCGGGAATCCAGGTGTTAGGACCCAAAGGGCTCGAAGTGACACCTCCCGAATGATCCCAGCTTCTGGACTGTAAAAATATTTTGCAAAATGTGCAAATACATTATGTGAAATACAAGTTGTTTACACGTACGTCAAAAGTCGAATATTGGATTCTTTGGTGTCGCAGAAAGCTGCCCAGGCGGAGCATACGATTTCATAGGCATCTCTTCCGACGATCTCAGCTCGAACAGATGGTCCTCCCTCCTTGACCTGTGAGGTCAACGTGTCCAGGCAATTTTTCACGTCTTCAAGGGAGGGATTCGGAGCCTCCAATTTGAACTGAAAGAATTTGCCGAGTTTTAAATCCATAAACTTGAAATGTAAGTACACTGACAAATAAATAAAAATGCAAATACCCGCAAGTCGAAAAGGGTGTCCAAAGCCGACATTGTCCTCTATTTTTAGAATATGTGTAAAATAAACACTCGTTTTCTATGGTACTTGAAAGCGTTGAATTGTAGCACTACTAGTCAGAATTAGCTAAGTAGCTAATAAGCTAGTTGGAATTAGCAAAATACTCAAGTGGCCTAATTATAACTAAACTGGAGCCGAAATGCAGTTAGCGGGCTTTCAGATTCGCAGGCACTGCAGGCAGGCGCGCGCATGGGCATGGACACCAACAAACAACAATCAAAGTTCAGGAGTGGCTTGGAAACTCAAATTATTGGCCAGCATTGTGAATTGGTAAATTAATTTATTGCGAACTTGGCGAGTTGGATATTTAAAACTAGCGTAAAAGACACAGTATGTACAAGAATTATTAGTACCCCTAACCCATCCGTAACATATTGTTGAATAACTTCCTAGTGCTACGTTGAAAATTTGCACCATGAAACCTAATCGTGTGCTTTACAAGAATATAGCAATGCACCAAGTGTCAATTGCGAAGGTCAAAGGACACAAAATGAAAAGTCAATTTTTTTCATTTTTCACGCACAAAAATTATTAATAGTACCCTTGTGCATTTTAGCTTTAGCTGCCTCTAATAACTTTACTAATAACTTTACATTAACGGAAATCTGAGGCCTAATGGCCTTTGTGTAAAAGAAGCCCAATTAAGAAATAATATGTGCGCTTATTGTTTAATTTCATTCGAAATGGCAAGATCAAGGCAAGGGCGTTAACCATATGAGGGAAAGAAAGTCGTTTCTTGTCATAAAAAATGGTTGGGGTACCCCATGTATATATTTAAAATATCCCAAATCCAAATTAATTCAAAGACTTTTATTCACTGGCATTAATCTTGGCTGGCGTAAAAGTTGATAATTACGCAAATTCCGAAAGTAAAAGGCGTATCTCCTTAGCTAACTGCTGGCTAAAATGATCCACACGCACATTCAGTCAGGAAATATGTTAATTGAACAAAAGCTAATTTCTAACCATGGCCATGGGTTAAACTTGCAAATGAGCCAAATGATAAAATGCACACGTTTGTACTGTCGATAATATTTACAGATCTCTTCTTCGCCTCTTCCTAAATTGAGACGAACAACATTTTTGGAAACGTAAAAGCAGTGTGAATACTATTGCCCCATTTCTGCCAGACCACAGCAGCTGACAATTGACAATAATACGCTTTGCTCGTGTCAGGGAAAATTGAAACAAAACTGCAAATCCCCTTGCAATGTTGTTTCTAATCTCAAACAAAAAACAAATAATGCTGGCAGACAGCATGAGTGTGAATACATAAAACATAGATTTAACCTTGGGACCGCTTGTCAATGAGAGTGGTTTGGGAACGTTGGCGCCCTCCTCCCAAACATGCTTTGATGCTTTCAAATAATGGATCCTTGTAAATATTTTATAGATTTCGGCGAGTATCCCACTTTGCTGTAGCTTTGAAACCACCTTCGACAACTCTCCAGAATAGCTGTGTGTCTGTAGTAATCTATTCTCTTTTTCCTTCAAGCCCTGCTTTGTTGCGAAACAATGCTTTTCTTTCCCAAACTTTGCTCTTATTTTCAACAGGCAGATTGCAACATCTTCATCTCCAAATACCATTGTCACTTTCATTTTTGTGAGCATGACGCAATCCGAGCCAAAAAACAAAGATTTTGTGTCAACGTAGATGTTCATCTCACCGAAATTTGGATAACCGTTCCGCCTAAAGAATTCGGAAGCACCGTCCACGTCTAACATTGTGCTTTTATTGGCAGACTTAAGCAATTTCAAAGCTAGCTTGTAGTCCTTTTCCAGCAATGCACCAAGGTCTTCCTCTATTCTTGGAGGTATCGGGGCGAGTACCTGGCTAGTTATGACCCCTTCGTAGCCATAGTTAATTACAATCCCTAATAGAATCATCAGCATGTGCACCTTTGTTGGTGAGTTGATCCCTTGTCTTAGTAGAATTGCAATTGCATTTATTATGCATTGGACTGGGGTTTTGAGTACGTTTGCAGTGAGCATTGCTCCTCCTATGTAGAATACTGTTATTAAAGACCACCCTGGGGTGTCAAATGGGGTGAACCAAAGCGAGAGAAAATGTCCATAAGATTCTTCTTCAAAGGAGCAATAGACCAACCTGAGTACAGAGGATTTCACTACAACGTCGTACATGTACTGGCTGTACTTGCCAATGCAGCGTGGAGTATCACAATCAGATGTTGATTTAAATTTGATACCGTGCGACACGGAGTATACCTTGTCGCTGAAAATGTCAACTTTATCCATGCAGTAAAGG
>JAAXYW010001263.1:0-23270 GCA_036851895.1 Orthonychiurus folsomi
ACATTCGTGAATGTACTCGGGTGAGTCTCGGTCATCTTATCACCAACTAATTATCCTAGCATGGGTAATTAGTTCCTTCTCTTCTCTCTCCTCCTCGGTCATGAACTCAGACCCTCACAACATGCTAACTGCACGATCGATCAGTAGCACAGTATCCACAAAAATAAGAACATTGAGGACAACGTTGTCTGACCTCAAGACCCCATAAAGTAGCATGAGCATGGTCATAGTAATGAGGGCGCAATGAGTAACAATACAATTTGCAAAAGTGCTATTCATCATCTTTATGAGAATGCAAATGTATCGATAACACAATTTTCTCTTCTTGTGTCGAATTTCTCTGCAACGTGTTAATGTAAATAATGATCTGTGTGGATATCAAGAACATAAGCATGTCAAAGCTCAATAGCTCAGCAACAGCCCAAGAGAGTACATATGAATCCGGCAAAGCAATTATGATGTGCACCATGTAGCTCCAGAATGACGACTCTGACAGGAAATTACAAATATCTGCGTCCACAATGCTGTGCAAATAAACAGGAAATCGCGGGAAAGCCCAGTAGATTCCACCATATAATGGTATGCATAAGATCCGTACGTATTTGGAACATTCCAGCAGGACGCGAATAACTTCCCGCCGCAAGTTAAAACTGGGACCTGTATTTTTGTTTAAACCTGCAACAATGAGATTTTAGCACTAAATGTTATAACCAAAGCATTGGCTATCTAATGAGCCTCCAATTTAAAATTCATATAAAGCGGATTTCTTACAGGTAGAGTAGTGCTTAGAAATCATGCAATAACAGTAATATTCATTGTTGAATTTACTTGGTGCTTGAATTTCCATTCTCAGCAGGGTTGATACAAACTGAGCCGTTTCTGACTTGTAGCGAACATGTTGAAAAGCCAAGAAGCCCAGAGTCATTGATTGCTCCGATAATGAAAGAAAAATGAATGATGAGTTCTGGGCTACCCTCGTTTGGAGAAAACCAACTACACATCAATCCAATGCAGGTTTTCCCGAGAACGTATGGAAAAGAAGTCGTTAAAGAGAAAGTAGTAATAGCCGACACCACGGTGGTGTAAGGATGCAACACTATTTTTCTCAGTATTTGCGGCATATGGACCCCAACCAATTCTGCCCGCGGTCAAAAAGTAATCCTGGAATAAATTAAATGACTCCATGGTTTTCAGTGTCTATGGGCAGACTGAAACGCAGTTTAAAATGTCATCCATGGATATCCCTTGGGACATAAAATATTATGCAATATGCAAAAGAATTGTTTTGCTTGGAACATTTCCCTATATTCTCAAAACCATTCGGGAAATTGACGGTTATTGAGCAATTAGTAAAGCAATTTCTCTAAATTGTATGCCTCCGTGCTTACACAAGACATGACCGAATTTTGATTCAGAGTGGCCGAGTCGAGAATCGAGAGACACGAATTAGGTGCAAAAACTTCAACACTTTACGTAGAGTGGAGCAGCATTGCGAAATAACTAGTTGTGAAATAATACTCCCATTCCATTCATTTTCTTTTCTGAACACCGAAAGAGTTGGATCGATTACTTTGTTAGGCGCAGAGACTAGACACAATTCCATATGCTTATAATGATTAGAATGATGCCTTTAATTAATTTTCAGATTGTTTTATGTAACTAACATTTATCAAACCTCAACTTTCAGGCGTAACAGGAAAATTAAAATAACACTAAAATTAAATGAACGTTTTCCCCTTTTCCTTTTCAAACACCTTCTTCGGTTTTACAAATCGGCGGCCATCAAAGTCCTTTGATGTACTTGCCATTCGCAAATCCTTTGTATTCACCACCCAATCCCCACATTTTCCAATCACCTGGTAAAACTTTGGCTCCACATTCTTCGGAATAGCAAATAGGAACCTTGCCCTGAATTCCGGATCATATTCATCCCAAAGAGCCTTATCCGCCTTTGACCAATCAAAGTTCGTCCATTTGTGCGACTGCAGATCTCCATTCATTTGAAAGGTGTCACTGATTCCTTTTGTCATTTCCTCCCAATTCACATTGAGTGCTTCCGGTGGGTACAAATTGCCAAATAAACCCAAACCCGTACCCTTCAAGGTCACATTATAATCCCCGCCGTCTTTTGGCGGCATAGCCTCGTAAGGCATACGAATTTCCCGGTATTCATCCCTTGGAGTACAAGTTTTAGGTGGAACGTAATAGGCGACGGGCCCTTCGGACTTGACCACAAATCCATTGCACCTGACCGTTGGTTGACCAATGATGAGCCTGTGTCCAGCTGGGATGGTATACATTGTAGCCACAGCTTCAGACTGGGAATCCTTATCCTTAAATCCAGTACTCCAACTGACGCTCTCAGTGTCCTTCCACGTCACTCCATATTTTCCGGTGATTGTGATAATTTTGATTTGAATCGTAATTTTAAGGCCGAGTGACGTGGTCACAGTTTCGGATTTTTTAAGGGAGCCCGACTTGCTGCTGGATCTCACAATCCCATTGGAAGTTTTCACAGTACAAACTGTGCCCTGATTCACGTGTGTGACTGGACAACCGGAACTGATTCGTTCCACTTTGTAGGATGCATCTTCACAACGTTCTGGGAGTGGGACCTCACAGCAAAGGTATCGGTAAGAGCTCCCTTCAATTGATACGTAGACAACGTCATCTTTGTGAGCCTGGAAGTGTTTAGCTCCGACTCCACAAATGGCTTGACCTCTGGGGCAACTTACGGAGGCCTCGCCCCCTCTGTACACGTCAATGGCGTTTACTTTTCTTACTAATATGTTGGGGTGTTCCCACTCACCCCCGGCCCATTTCTGGGTCCCAGAACAATACATTTGCTTGTCCCATACATCGCGCGTGTTGATATCCATTTTGACGCCGGTGAAAAGTCCATCCTCACATTTGTGGATCCCAAGGTTATTTACTTGTTCCCCGAGGAATTGAGGATCGGCGTTTAATTCACGGGAGAGGGGTGTGGACGGGTATTCCTTGCTTAGATCATTACAAAAAAATTGGGAGCGGAGGACGGTCAATTTACGACGTGTTAAAATGAACCCTGCGCCGTTAATGTCATCCAGATCTGTAAAGCGGATGTCGGTAGCAAATTGATCGATGAATTGACCTGGAGGACAGAAGTAAAGTTTTTCTTGTAGAGGGGATTGAGGGGCAGGGCCGATCAGTTTTACATATAAAGAGATGGATTCGTCAAACGGTTCTCCATCCGGTTGCGTGAGTTGCCGGATTGCCTGCAACAACAACACAACGTTCATTGATACCTTGCATACTTGTAAGAGTTAGGTAGTAGTTCGTCATTAACAGTTTTTATTATGATTTTGAAAACGGCTCTTACATGTGGCATACTCAGTCGTAATTTAGCAGTAAGGACGTCACAGCATCCAAATCGAATATTTGTAAATACTATCCGACTACTACCATGGCTATCTTTGTCTGCTGCTCAGAGATTAAAAATATTTGTTATTAGTAATTATAAATCACTTGTTTTTAAAAGTGTTTAATTAAAATTAGTAATTTGCTGTTTAAGCTTCCAATGATGACTCACTGAGCACATAATATCTGTACTGAACAGAGCACATAGCCGTTAGCCAAGGGCACAGAAGGTCATTGCTCCATCCTCTGGACTCTGTCTCTGGTCTTGTAATATCAGAGAAATTTGGTCGTTTCCAATTCTTCTCAATTCCGCCGTATTGATAGCGCTCTTCTACGATTTCATCAATTTCCTCAAAACCACCACCTATAATTGTGTGTCGATTCCGCTCGGAGCGGAAGCGGGCCTCCCGAAGAAATCCAAATGGGCCCACTCCTTTGTCAGTTTTGGACAAATCGGATATGCAATAAGGAGCCGACAATTTTAAGATTATTGGGGCATAGCCCATCCATGTTCCTTCAGGGCAAATATACTCCTCCGATTCATCTCCATCTGTGTCGTATTTTGCTTGTAACTTCAATGCAAACGTTTTTATAATTAAAATGTTAATAATGGTAATTGTGTGCCATATATTACTATCCACTATCTACGTGACCAACATCATACATCACTTACATGTGCGTAAATTCTTCTTCCCTGTGGAGCAGGTCTCCTTGCTGTTGGCTTTTCCACACTTTTAGGGGGAATGGTCGAATTTGCGGCCAAACAGTGCGCTACCTCTGCAGCGAGCACCAGGATCAGGATATCTTTATGTTAATTATACGCTGTATAATAAGTCCAGTGTATGCAGTATTAAATTTAATAATATATAGATTACTATGTACTTACAAGTCCAGGCCATATTCTAGAGCTCAAGAAATTTGATATTAGAATTGTCAATTCACATTAAAGCAAATTTAAAAAATCATGATCGTAAGGTTTAGAATTACAATTAGCAGTGATATATACGGATAGAAGTGAAACAACATCAACTTCTCGAAGAAGGCTTAGTCCCTTCTCCAAATTGTTTTCGCTTACAAGCAGCTTCCGGGTTCAACTTCTATTAAATATGTGAGCCAAGAAGAAATAACAGCTTTAACTGGTTCCTTGCTCCAAATTCAAAACAGACATATTAATATTGCTCAAATTTACTAATTGCATATTTACATTTACAAATTTATTACATGTACCAGCATTGCAGCGCCGTGCACTAGCCTAGTACAAATGTGGCGCACATTACAGTCCAACTTAAAGGTTGCATCAAACAATAAACATATCGTATTCATAGAAAGTTAAAAATCTATTTAAGCCCAGGGTATTTAAAAACAATAATGCATATGAGCTCCTTTTTGTCCAATAATCTTTGCAGCAGCCGATGTACCGAAATTCACAATGGCAGGTTGTGTAGAGTCAATTGTCAATCACTCGGAGCCCACAAGGCATAGGCGTGTGTAGCAACAAGACTGATGTGTTTTTCTAGCATACAGAAATATGTTCGCGAAGTGGTGTTACGCTAATAGCGGACACAAAATATGCAAGATGTGCCGGACCTAACACTTATCGTACCTCTATATTCTTTATTTATTGTTGTTATCTAGTTTTAGTTTTAGTAATTTGTTGGCAAAACGCTCCTGTCATTTACAGTAAGTTAACTCTTTCGACATTGAGCAATAAACTAAAGCTTTTGAATCTGAATCTGAAAAACCGTTCAAATTGCATTGGATGAGAGGATCAATAGAACTCCAAGAAACACACATTAAATTGGGCGCAGTGCCCATAACACCACACTACTTGGATTTGTCGATTTGCGACACATTACATTCATAAGGCCAAAACAAAATCAAATATTCCGCGGAAACAATAAATCTATTCAAATTTTTTTTTAAAAAAAGTTAAAATTGTGTTTGCCAGGCGGTATTTAAGGAGATTGAAGTTGTCTCAACAACAGGTGTGTATGAATATGGTCGTTCAATGACAAAGGTATTCCATGCGGAACAAAGAAAATTTTAAATCGGTGCCGTTTCCTAGGTGTCGAGCAAATCGAGTTGAGTGAGCCTCAAATACGACGCAGGAGCAGGAGCCGCGCTGGCCCAGTCTTCGCCGTAACTTGGAACGTAACGTTGTTCGTAGTTTTTCCACACACGGAATCGTTTTAATTTTTCATGATTAGGAATCATAATGGCTTTTATTCGTGTTGGTGGTGGCCTTCCGGCGTCAGCTCTTCGATGTGCAAATGTGAGTACAAATTTTAAAACAATTTCTTTGTTTTTCGCTCAAATAATGGAAACTATGCCCTGTAAAGTGAAATATGTGTTTGTGTTTGCCGAACGGTTCAATCGGCTATGCCCTTTGTTTCGGGTTGGAAAATATTTGGAACGTGATATTTTGATTTAATTTCTGAGTAGTGCAAGCATCCGTTATCTAATATCGTCATCAGGATGTCTTCTCACACTTCATCTTCACAATCTCCCAAGACGGAGTTTCCACGGTACGTAGAGTAAAACATTTTGTTTTTTCTTAATTTATGCCAGGTGAAACTGAATAAGTGCCAACTAAAATTATAAAATCATCTGTTTCAGATCATCTGGACGGTATGCCTTCTGCGCTGCATTTGGTGGCTTGCTGACTTGCGGACTTGGTTTTGCTTACAAGACATACACTGATCAGAAGTTCAGCTTCTCCAATCAGTTGAAGTGGATTGAAGAGAAGATCGACTGGGAGGAGCCCAAATTGGCTCTCCAACAGAAGTTTGACCTGATAGTCAAGTTCTCCGGATCTGAAAATCAGTATGTCACAAAATCTTATTATTTATTTCCAGCATTAATTTTATAGAAATTGAACTATTTGTTTTATTGCTCAAACAGAGCCAGCTGTGCAGCTAAAGACGAGTGCGTTCCAAAGTGTGAGTTCTGGTTATGACGATTTATTAATATGGATTGCATTTTTTATTAACTTTCTAGGTGGGGATAGTGTTTGCCTCCATAAAATGGACAAGGAGGAGGAAGTGATCGCAAAAGCAAACGCAGACCTTGAGAAGGCATTGAAGGATGTGAAGCCAAAGGCAATGGAGGCCACCGAGGCAGCTTTGAAGGTTTTAACAATGGACACCCAAGTAAGATTAAAAATACGCTATGAACTAATGCTTAACTATTTTACTCTTAGGCATATTGTGAAGCTGAGGAGATCATTAAGCTTTTTATGGACAAGGTGTACTGCGCAATTGAACAAGATGCCCTGGAAACCCCTCAATTTGAAGAAGTGTGGTGTGATGTCTACGATACTGCCTTGAAGCGGTGTGAGAAAGTAAGACAATAGCAAAGCTTGACAAAATCCTGCTTCTTGTAAAAATCTTCTAAATAAAATACATTTACGATTTGTTTACTCAGGTCATGGAAGCAATGTCGAAAGGCTTGTGCGCCTGGGAATTGATTTGCCGATTACGTGAAATCATTGACAATGGAAAGGCTTGTAAATACACTCAATGTAATCCTCTTCTTATCACCGCGGAAGAAGCGCTGCTTTGCGCAGAGCGTGAGTTGTCGAATGCTAAGGCCCGTATCGATTGTGTTCAAAGTGACTCTCGCCTCGTGGAACAATATCGTAAACTTGTTGAAGATTTCCGTCAAGAAATTAAGGTACAATAAAAATTATTTTTGATTCAATATTGAGCAGAAAATAGAATAATATTAATTTATCTTGAATGCAGGCTGAGGTTGAGGCTTTGATGGGTGGCAACCCTGAATGCAGAGCTACTTTTACTGAAAATCAATGCGCCATGATCCTTACACACGCTTATAAGAAGGTGTTGCGCATCCAGAAGGAACTTGCACAAGTTCAGATCTGCAGCGGGAAGGTGCCACCGAAACAGCAACAAACTCTGTGCTAGAGGTAGATTAGGTGTATAGTTACTTCATAGAATACTCCTTCCATTCTCAGGCTTTTATATACTGACTATCACATATCAATTTTCTTTCACAGGGATATGGTGACTGTTATACTCAAACTTCAATGCTGATCTCCTAAGTCTGCTAAATTCCTTCCAAATTCTTATACAAAATCTGCAATACGCAAATGCTCAAGATAAGACGAACAAATGAATAAAACTGAAACCAGTTGTGCATATTTTCAAAGATCATCATTCGTTTGTCTTTTTCTTGGCGTCTGGTCGTTTTAATTTGCAACAGGCTTGGATCTTGAATAATTATAGTTTATATAAAGTGCATGCATAATCAAGCGCTGGATTAACACAAGAAGAATGTAGATAATAGCTATCACGCTATGTCTTTAGCTGGTATGGAGATATTTTAAATCGGTTACGCATGTGTTGCACGCGCACTCACGATCAGCGGCTTAATTAGTTTAATATTACTAAGCACCAGCAGCAGCACCACGCAGAAGCTTATCTCTTTGTCTACGCTTAAAAGATCGGCGTTTGACCTGAAGTTTATTCAACTTTGTCCTTATGCAGGGACTTGGAGTTATCGGAGATTTTGTTAATACATTGAACACAACTTTTGGCCCCGAAATGCCGGTGCAAAATGGGTTAATCTCTTTCCATGTTTAGTTGGGATCCTAAATTCAGTAATGATTAATCTGGCATAATTCGGAAAGTATTCCAACGCTTTAGCCCAGAATGAGGGAATTGCGTATTCAGGTCTCGATTCTGCAATTCATATAAAATGGGTGATCGGTTGCCGTTCCAGAAAATGATGAGAGCGTGTTTGTTCGGTTTCTGTGCGATAATGGTATTTTATTTTTGTCATAAGTATAAAAATAGTTCTGCAAATAATTTGATAAACAAATTTAAATTTAATTACACATTAATGCCCGAGCACTTATGGCTCATCCAGTAGTGGGACATTTCAATTGCAAATAAGTATGTGGTCTGGCTATTAACAATAACAATAGGCATGTAGCAACAAAATTGATGTGTGTGTTTTTAGCATACCGAAATTCGTGAGGTGGTGTTACACCAAATCCAAGAAAAGCCAATAAAGAAAACAAAACGTGCAAAATGGCTCGTTCAAATTCCATTACATAGGAGGGTTAAGAATTCAAAAAGAAAGCACACAAAATATGCGACGTGCGTAGCGTAACACCACACTTCTTGGATTCATGGCTTCATTTGTTACGTAATAAAATGTTAGGATTACAGACTGTGCAAACACATTGCTGACACATTAAGTGCAATAATATTCCATCCGATTGGATTACTAAAATCGAAATACCGATGCTGATGCTAGTTTAAGCATTTCCTACACTCACAATAAAATAAGAAACTCACAGAATTAATCGAGTAGTCGTGAAATTTTATTCTATCGCCCTTGACTCAGAGAAAACATGGAGAACAAACCCTCGATTCAGTTTTTAAGCATTATTAAAATCAGAACAAGAGCACCCAAGAAAACGCTATTCTTCGATCGTCGTCTGGTACAATTTGAACTGTCGAACACTAACCTTTTGAATACGGAGGAAGGGGCAACGGAATTTTTGCAATGCATATGGCCATTCTTTCGAATGTATCGCTTGTTCGGAATGTGTCCAGTTACCAAGGACGGAAATCGTTTGCTTCTTCGCCGCAAGAACCCTTATTTCCTTCTCACGGCTATTGCTGTTCTTGTCCAAGCTGGGATGCTTGGGACGGCTATATTGGGATTGCTGGATGGATATCAAGTAGTGGACGGATGCAATGCTTGCATTTACTATGGACACACCCTTTGTAATTCATTGTACATGACATGGGCCATTAAAAGAGTTCCAAATTTTATTACCGCTTGTCAACGAATTGAAATTCTGACAAAGAAATACTGTGACAAGGATGACGGGCTCGTCAAATCCTGCACTATTTTATTTGTGATCTTTGTTCTGATGCAATTCATTGGAAATGTAATGTATTACTACAGTATTGGTAAGTTAAGTTACATATCAGGTGTAAAAATTTAGGTATTTAGTTTATGTATTTCTATTATGTGATACCCAGTTGACAAACACAACGTTACGTCCTTTGTGGAATTTGAAGTGGCGTTTAATCGGGAATTCATCGGGGATGGTGGACACATTTCGGCGATGGCACTTTGTATTGGCGAATTCTACAGTGACTGTGGCTGGACTTTTACTGACCTGATACTTTGCTTGCTCTCACTTATCATTGCCAAGTACTTTACAAGAATTAACAGTGTCATTCGCAACGCGGGCAGATTGGGTGCGGAGGATTTAGAAAACTTGCGATTGGAACATCAGAAAGTCTGTGGATTGGTTGAAGTAATTGAGATTAGTTTAGCTTTAACAGATGATACTGTGCATTATTTTGATTTCTTAATTTACAGGAATGCAATAATTTGTTTTCCCCATTATTTCTATGCAATTACGCCGCAAATGTGGGATACCTGTTTACAAGATTATTCGTTGGGCTCAACATTGATCTTTTGGATCCAAACTTGTCCGTAAAACTGGAAAGCATGTTTGCATTTTGGTTTCAAGTTTCCTTCAAACTTTTGCTTCCGAGCTATTTGGCTGCAAAGCTTCATGAAAAAGTAAATTGAAATACTTGAAATGTATCGAAGCCGTGACTTAGCTAGAATACTAGAATCTGTTCATTAATTTCAGGCGAAAGAATGCATCGAAATGATTCACCGTTGGCCATCTCTCTCCACCGGAGATGCTGAATTTCAAAATCGGCTCTTAACAGTAAGTTATCTGAACATGTACAAATAATAAAACTCATTGATTTTTTGTTCGTAAAGATTAATCGCTTCGTTTTACAAGCGATGACGAGTCAAGTTGGGATTTCAGGATGTGGATACTTTATATTAACAAAGAGTTTTGTAATTACATTGCTGAGTGCGCTGGTCACTTACGAAATCATCATCCTCCAGTTCCAAGCATCGAGTGACAAAACATTGCCAGTAATAAGTCAGGGTGGTTGTCAGCTAATATAACATACAACTTTATTGCATACAACTACATCTAAATAATTACAAGGCAATGACAAGTTAGTTTTGTAGACAAGAAGCAATAATAGTGAAGAAGTAATTTAGATTCAGGTCAAACCTAGCAACGCATAATACACGGTGAAACTGCTTACAACGAACAAAAACCGACAGAAAAAATGGAAGTCAGACCCAAAATCTGAAATTGGCAGAGCAGTCCGTGAGATTCACAACTAAATAAAACTACAGTTTATTCAAAATATACACAATCTGCTACGAAATGCTGTGCTTCAAGCTGAGATTCGAAACTAAATGTAATAAAAATGCATCTGCCAGCATAAGTATCTGTGCCAACCGAATTTTCTTCGGCTGCGTTTACTAGTTAAACAGTTAAACTTGCAAAGTGACGCGAGCAGTAACGAAACATAAAATGCCGTGGTTTTGAGACTGAAGCAGGTGTACAAAAATTCAATTAATACAATGTTAATCACAATGTCCAATAAATGGCACTTTACGGAAAATCCTAATTAATCTCTGCGCATTAACTAATTGCACTGCTAACAACCCGACGCTAAACACAGTTAGGCACTTGGCTGTCCCTAGCCCTACGACTTGTTCAACTCGGACTCACAATAACAATAAAGCTCCAAGGTTGAATCTCCATGAATACAACTGACATCCGTATTAATTTTTGTGAGTCGCTGGACAATTCCAGATACCTCGAATTCTTTTTGCTCTTCCTTCGGCACTACATAGTGATGCACGGTGGCCTCAAAGAGGAATTCACCCGGCTGCGTTCGGTAGTTAATCACATATTTGAAAGGCTTTGTTGATTTTTCTAACTCATTCGTACTAAGACGGGCGGCTCCCTCGACTTTGGACAAGTTAAAAGGGACACATTGTGACGGGAGTATATCATTGACTTTTTGGATAGCAGCGGCAACCGCTTTGTGGAGTACAGGGTCATCAGAATTGACCTTGATTGGGTACTCACAGGCACAGTAGTAATCGGGGATCCCAGCCCCAGAACATGTACGATTTTCAGGAAGGGGTGTAAAAAATGATTGACCGTATTTGCGAGGAAGGGTGGATCCGTTTCGCATGGGAGCTTCTTGCACCCCCGGAAATTTAGAGAAGCTTTGTAGAATGTGGACGAATGTATGATAGAGATCATACGGTGAACTCAGCTGCCTACAAATTATACAATTCGAATTCACATTCAAGTTGGTTTTCCCACAATATTTCAAAAATAAATACAAACGCACCGTTCATTATATGTAAGTGCATCCTCCCATTCTGGAAACCTACTGATAATATTTTCAGGAAGCCGAATCCACATTGTGGGTAGTCGATCCTCGTACCAACCAGAAAGTGTACTCCTTATGGCTCCAAATCTGTACCCATGATCACTCATAAAGATTAGGATGGAATTATTCAAGTGTCCTTTGTCCAACAAGCTCCGAAGAAAATCTGCGTAGTATTTATCTCCAGTTTGAATATTATTCAAACCCTCGTGCCCCAGCTGAGTCAACCATGACATTAGAAACATAGGAACGTTATTCAGCTTGGCTAGGTCAACTAAGTCCAGCATGTAGTCTTGAAGAAATTGATCCACGGTCTTGTAGCCAACACACTCAATAGAATACGGCTATTAAAAATTTTTTTTTTAATTCAACCAGAAAATCAGAATTACTATGAGTATGGCTCAATTAACTTACGTATCCTGGAACAGCTCTATGCGCCGCCAGCATAATCGGCCGACTGTAAAAATCCGTTGGTTGTAACACAAATCCAGTTTTAACATAATTGAATGAAGTTAAACGTGGGGAATCCTCAACTTCCGCAGTTAAGTAATGCGCATCTTTATAGTTTTTCCAAACAAATGGACAGTCGTCCAGTTTGGTTTGACGTTCGTACCGACACAAATCCTCCATTTGATACTCATCATATCCTGTCAAGAATGGAATTGTATTTGGGTATGTATTCTCTCCAACTAAAAACACAAGAAAAACATTTATATAGGAATATTTTTATTTCATTTTGCAAATTCGCAATATCCGCAACTACTCACCCTTTGTGTATCCCAACATTTCATGTGCACCAATCTCATCCAGTACTCTCTTCGTTTTGAGCATTCCTCTCCTCAAGTTCAAACGTGATGTTGAGTCCATTCCAATAATCAATACATTTGGTGGTCTCTCAACAACAGTTGGACCCTTCTGGTCTTGACTAGAGCTTTGCCTTCGTTCATTAGAAATGTCCTCTTCAATTGATTTCCAGCGTTTGATTGTACTTTGGACCCGAGGGGAATTTGTGACAGCAACAATGTGAAAATTCTTGTAAAGGGACGAAGCTAGCACTTCATCAAATAAGTAAGCCAGTTTATTCTTGCAGGTGACAGATACGTAATCCGTTTTTGGGTCTGTCACAAGTCCCATTGGTGTACAAGAGGACGAATACCTGCAAATTATAAAATCAAGTTACAGAGTATATATGTATATATATTTCCATTATTTCCATATTCAGCTAAATTAGTGTTAATTACTCGACAGCAGTATCGGCATTTGCATCATATGCAGTGACAGACTGTTCTACTCGGTGAATTTCTTTATAACAACATCGCAAGTTAGCCCAATCGTACCCTGATTCGGTTATGGATGTTGTGTTGACGTAAATGCTCTGTGAAATAAAATAGTATTACAAAACACTTTACTAGTAAGTTTGGTACCTCAATTTAAAGCCAGTTCCAAATACTTACGCTTCCATTAACGTAGGTCCAGCGCGGAGCAGTTTCACAGATATTCGTCGGGGTTAATTTAACAATATGTTCCAGAATAGAATAATCCCAGGGATCCAAATCAAGGATTTTACATCCGGTCGTGTTAACAATAAATTCCAAAGCATCGTAAGAATCTTGTGAAAGAAAATCTGAAAAAAAAACACATGGTAAGCTACCTAAATGTGTCTGAAAATGCAGAAACCAAATTCCTATGCACTTACAATTTTTTACAGTGGATCGGCGAGTAACTTTGGTGACAAATTCAAATTGAACTAAGCTCCCACAAAACGTGAACGTCAGCAAAGTCACGGCCATCAGAATTGTTACGATATAAAATGCAAATTTTAGCCTCACACCACGACGAAACCGCAGGCTTGCCATACTTTCCGTGCACACCAAACTACGATGATGTAATCCAGTCATGGACCCAGTTCCTGGTTAATCAGAATTCAAGGTATTATTGTAATTTTGAATTTACTGAGCCGAATACGTCCCTAACGTCTGTATTAACTGCGATTCTCCTGTACCAATAATCACACCGGGTCAACCATGTAGGATTTTGAAAAATTATTATTTCGAAAATTTTACGAATATAATCTCAAAATTCCTCAAAAAATATATCCAAACGTAAATTGAACTCACTTAATTGGGCTGGGCTAACTCTGAACTTTAAAGCGCTTCATAATTGTCACCATCCAGGCAGTCGATAAACAAACAAAAAATTAGCTCCCATTGCAGGAGGAAATATGCCCGATAAGCGAGAGGGCGATGTACTGCCCTAAACTAATAAACTAATCAAATCTGCAACATTCTTGAAAAACTTTCACAACAGCCATCAATTTTGAAGTCAGATTGAATTTCCCAGCAATAAGCTAGCACATGCCTCATTTCTATGACATGCTTGACATTTAAGTCTAATTTTGGAAACTGTTATGTTGGTTTCTGATCTGCTAAAACTTAGAAACTTACTCCAGATCATCAATAATGGCATACTAATTTGACGTTTTTAGGACATAATACAAATTTCAAATATAAAGATATATTTTATTGTGCAAATTTATAAACAGCAGTGAAAATGGATGAAATTTAATTTGCGGGCTTGCTTAGTCAGAAGTTTTGCAGTTTATCTAAAGAACCGAGCAATTATAGATAATTTTGACAGACCACGAGGACATTAAGAAATTCACAACGATAAGCTATTTCTTTCAGGCAAACTGCACCGAATCCGACTCAAAGCGATGAAAGATTTCCCTGTTTCCAAATCTTGCCATCCAATTGGACCAAGTTCACAGTCCGAACAAGTCAAATATTTCAGTTTGTCCAGTGAAAAGGTAAAACCAACATTTTCAAACTGAAATATATCATTGACTTGAAGACATTCGGTAACCAAATCCGTTTCTACTGTGTCGGAATTCTTCTGTTGAGTCATTTTTGGCAATGCCTGCGACGAGTTAAAATAATTTAGTTGACAACTACGAACATCCTTAAGCAAGATTTACTTTAACAAAATGCGCTTACTTTCTCAATTTCAATGAAAACCCCTAATTTAGGAGCTAGTATTTTGGATGGACAGATTGTACAGTAAACATTTGTCTTATTCCGGCCATCCTCAATCAAATTGCTATTTGAGTTGCTCTCCTCCATTTAAATGAGGGACATGCAGTTCGCAGTATTCCTAAACAAATCCATTGTTAAAAAAAGTATTGTCATTTTTATAAACTGAAAATATTAACACTTTTCCACTGAGTGCATAATACTGCAAATGCCTTACGGGTGCCCTGTCGCCTGTCCGGTGTAAAGTCCGGCCCCTCGCTTTCCGGAGTTCTGCAATTTGCTCAAAGTTTATTCCACTCACAAACTAGCTTCAACTCAATATTTTTTGTAGAAGGGTCGTCGAATGTCATTGATGGTGTACTTGGTGAACAAACAAAACCAAAACCTTAAATGTAAAAGAATGACACTCAATGCGATCAAGATTTAGGATTATAAGCCAGTCCCACAAGACATGTAAATAAACATTGGTCACGAGAAGAGAGTTTAGTTAAATTAATTTCAAACCTGGGATCCAAGTGTAGGATGGGGAGGAAATGTCCAATTTAAGTAGAAGAAATGACGTTTTCCTTTTGTTCAATTCCAAATCCGTCGGATGCCGGGGCTTCAACACCGCGAGACTACATGCATGGCGGGCACGTGGGATGTGGTAAACACCGGACGGAGACAAATACAAGTTTTGTGTTTTGGCTTGACTTCAGAATTTTTGTTTGCATTAATAAATTTAAATGTAAAGTGAATCAAGCAAATTATTAGCGATGAGTACTGGGATTGGTTTCATCAGTGAAGCCCAGATTGAAGAAAAGAAAAAGGCCCGTCAGGAGGAATGGGAACGGGTTCGGAAACCAGAAGAGCCTTTGGGTAATATCATTTTAGAATAACATATGAAAAGTGTCATGTAAGCTGCGTCTTAAGTTCCGTTCGGTTTTCGTTGCTGTATTTTTGTAGAAGCTCCTGTGGAAGAGCCCTTTGATGGACGTTCCCTGTATGACAGACTCCAGGAACAAAAAAATATCAAACAAGAGGAATTTGAGGAGTCCAAGAGATTGAGTAAGTTAAAGTTAAAATGCGTGGTGTTAATTTGTGGATAGCTCAGCTTTGGTTTGACTTGATTGGTTTCAGAGAATCTGGTAAAGGTGCTTGATGATGACGAATGCGAATTCCTGGATTATGTGGACCAAGCCAGAATTGATGAAGACCGAAGGAAACGAAACGAAGAAGCAAGGGAACTATTTGAATTCCGAAATGCTGTTGCGCAACTACGTGAGAAACATTTAGAGACTTCAATTCACAAAGAAATTGCATTGGGACCAACCAAAAGGTCATCAGTTTCCGAGTCTGATGATCAACTCCCATCAATTGGTGTTAAACGAACTTCACAGAGTAAGCTATTAGCTGGTTTGGTTGTGAAACGGAAACATTTATCTTCATCGGGTGATGCGGACTCTGTGGAAAAAAAGTTTAAGGAAGATGGACCAACCACACCAACAGCTCCTGAAGTCTCAACCATGACTGCAGAAAAGTCCAAAAGTCCCATCACCATTAGTCCCTCCGCTACTGCCGCATCTGCAGGATTATTACCTGGATTGGCTTCCTACGGAAGTTCTAGTGACAGCGAAGGTTCGGAATGAAAGACCTTTTGCATGTGAAAGAGTTGACTTTGACCGTTATATAAAATTTTTTTTGTACGAAACCAGTTTGTTATTTTTTCCGATTTGTCGATTATCTTTGTTATCGTAGCAAATGTGGTCATTCCACAGATATACAACCTAAAAGTTTATATATACATGAGCACATGTGACACGCTTGGAGGCACCAAAGTCCAAACACAGCGAATCGGCGAAGTCAGATTTCTAATAGTCGGATGTTGTTTTCTGGGTGGGGAAATGCCTGGCTGGTGGTGCATCAACATAATTTTAATTATTCGTATCTATTCTAAATAAATATTCGCATTTTTGTGCAAAATTTGAAGTTGATTTTCTTTTCCATTACGTGAATTCAAAATGAAATCCTTTCCTCATATAAAATCCCAAGTTTCATTATAGGCACTGGCCGTGGTGATGTGGCTAGAAAGAACAAAGCACTGGAATTTAATGTGGTTTAAAGTTAATATTTATTCAGTTTACGACAATTTAAACAAATGATTTAAACTCGTTTCCTACAAGTGACTTGGATTTTACTATTGACGTCGACAACTGCTTAAATCGCTTGACCAGCTCCGCTCAGTGGAACTTTTGATGTTCCTCGTAGTCTTCGAATTCTTTTTTACTTGGTTTTCCAAACTGTTTCTCCCACATCGCAGTGTATTCCTTCTTCCGCTCTTCACGGCGAGCAAAGTAATCCGGATATTTTGCTTTTTCGGATGGATGCCAGAAGTCCAGCATCCAATCTGGAACTGGTACTTCTCGCTCGTAAGCTACTCCGCCCGGAGATTTTGGGACTAAAAAACATTCATTTCTTAGTGCAAATCCTCAAAAATGTATTACATAACGCCCTTGTCAAATCGGTAATACTACAATTTAGCAATCCGGGAAAAACCCCAATCTTCTTATGAAATAACTGCACAGTTGGGTACACAATACACATGTCAAAAGGAAAATGGCCGCGTCAGATCGGAAAGGAATATTTGGATATAGGATTACCCTAACCCAATTAAGTAAAATTCTTGTTAAAAGCATATAAGGATTCATGATTCATCCCATTTCCATAATGGTCACCCAAAACGTTCTACATCGTGACCAACAAATTAAATGGCAATAAAGAGAAAAACAAGTTTTTCGCACTGAATCAACAAGAGAGAAGTCCAAGTTTCTTCCAAATTACTATAGGTACTACCTACAAGCTACATCATAAAGACGTCATAATTGTGACGGGACTTGATTAATTACATGGATCATTATTACAATTTTGTTTGACCTGGCAGTGGGAAGCGCATGTCCCAGAATGCGGAACGGCAATTAGTCATATTGCACAATTAGACTTAACATTTGATTTTGGGAAATAAAAATGGGTTGGGAAACACATCATTCACGTCAACGCTAACCCTTAGTGCAACTTATTGCAACATATAAGAGCAATGTATTAGACGTCAAAAATGAAAGTAAACATTATTTTGCCGGAGCTTTCCCTTTCCTTAAGTCACAACTACAGGCAGTATTGTATAACCTTAACCGATTCCATGTATAGAACAAAAATAAATTAGCTTACACTTCTTGGGCTGATAGTGCGTTGTTTTGAATAGCTCTTCTTCACCCAACAGGTACATCTCCTTAGCTTTTCGCATATCCTTCTCAGTTGCATTTCGATCAAATCGGTCTCTTAGCACTGTCACGTTGAACCGGTACACCGCCCTGTGTAAAAACAATCATTCCTTTTAAAAAATTGAGGAAGTTCTAAGAAATTGAAGAGAACGTTGACTAATTACAATTGTATCGTAAATATTACGTGACAAGCCGTATTAATAGACTATAGATGCCAATTTAAATGAAACAATCCAACCCCATCACATTCATCATGCAAATTACAATTTGAACATCAGTAATTGCTTTCGCCGCCGTTCCTTCTAAAATAATGTTATTCAATTCCACTCAATCAGCGCATCGATTCAAATGACACGTACTGTGTGTACTATATGTAGTACTGTACTGCCGTGCTACACGTAACTCTTCCAATTTACATATACGGTGACAATGAGTCACACTTTTACCTTCAATTCCAGACCTTTGTCTTAGATGTCAATTGTTTATACGTTGAGCTTGTAAAATTTCACTTTTTCCATTAAGAAAATTGTGGAAAGAAGGGAAACTTGGAAGAAATATAAGATATCCCATCCTCCAAAAAGAACTATTTATGCCTGATTTTTTATAATTAAAATTAACAGATTCAAGATTAAAACCTAAAAACATGTACATCTTGCTCTTCTGTCAAATCGTACTTAATTTTAACCTCAAAATAGAATTCCTGCTAGTCATTGTCGTCTCAGTCTCATTGCAAGTCTCCAAACCAAAACCAGCACATAATTAACCTTTGGAAAGCCAACCTGCCAACCCTAAACGATGGGGCAGATGCAATTGTGGTTGGCAAAATTGGCAAAAAAAGATGCGTGGATTGAAAGGGTGAATAATGAAACAAAACGCAGTTAGCAACCAAGTACGCACGGCACCCTGTGATGAGATGTGCAATTTACATGGTTTGTTGAATCTTAGATTGATCTATACTAACTGGCAGTAACATTGGAGTTCAAATGTGTGAGTGTTTAAATTGTACCCAAATCACCGTAAAAAAGTCCTGACGGGTGCTTCCCTTTCTCTTTTGCTGATCTTTGGTGTCAACATCATCTCCACCGACAACAATTAACCACGCCTTCCAAACAGTCCACGGCTCCTTTACTTCCTAAATTGCCATTTAACCAGCTCCTCAAGTAACACGTTACAAGGCCTACGTTGAGGTGCGCATGTACCACGTAAATGTCATTTTGCGTACTGTTTACGTTTCTAAACTATAAAATCATTTGGTCGAAGATGATGATTAGCCATTTAGTAAAACACTTTCACAGGTGGAAGTGATCTGAGATCTAGAACTTCGATAACCTTGGAATTAATTGAACATTATTATTTTAGTATGAATGTTGTGAGAAATTTGATATTTTAAGTAACACTGCCCTGTTTCGGGAAGTCTCAAGGATTGGGAAAAAATAACACACGTTGAATATCTACACGCAATTTTCACAGAAGGCCGAGAACCAGGATAAAAAATTAAACACACAGGTGAGAAAATTCATAGATTTGAACTAGTTTAAATATGTGAAGTGTGCCAAACATTTAATCTGGCTTCGGCAGCTAAGAAGCGCTGAACAAACGAGTGTAGTGAATTGGATTTCGAATACAACTAACACGGGAGTTTACTTGATTTTTATTTCCTTAATTCCATTTACACATTCACCCAAATATATAAGTTGCAAAAATGCACCACCACCATCAGCCAAATACTGTTTATGTTCCAATGCCGATCCCCATTTTTATCATAGAGAAAATGGGACGAATCCAGGGTGACACCCGCGCCCGTGAGGTTATT
Organism: Orthonychiurus folsomi; assembly: GCA_036851895.1. Lineage (NCBI taxonomy): Eukaryota > Metazoa > Arthropoda > Collembola > Poduromorpha > Onychiuridae > Orthonychiurus > Orthonychiurus folsomi. The sequence continues at coordinate 19,766 of JAAXYW010001263.1, forward strand.
GTCCACTTCAAAACAAAATGTCTTACGTTTTATTGTAATCCAAAATATAATTGTTCCCAAACAGCCGGACATGACGCCGGAACAAAAGGCGGCGTACGCGGGTAGCCTCATCCTTCTAACCATTGCCTTAGCCACATCTGACCCCTTATTTCTCCGAGGTCAACTCGGTGGTCTATTCGGAGGAAATGGTAACAACGATCGCTCAGCCCATCAAATGACCAATAGATATGCAAATGCAATGAGCGGTCAAACTCAAAACCAAAGATCCGATAGATTTGCCAATGGAGCTGGTTTTATGGGAGGTCACCATGGTGGTGCCCATGGGGGTGGATTCTCAGGAGGTGGAGGCGGTGGCGATGATTTTCGTGGTGGTGGATTCTCCGGTGGAAACCGATACGGGGATCATCATGGAAGCGGCCACTTTGGGGGTCATCCCCACATGCATTATGGTTATGGCGCTGGAATGGCCTATGGTCATGGAGGAGGCGGTGGAAATTATGGACATGGCGACGGAGGGGGAATGGTTGAGTACAATGGAGGAGTGGCTGGGGTCAATGCCCTTGGTGGTACAGGTGGTGGACTCAAGGCTGGCCTCAAAAGTCTACTTTTCGGAATGAAGGGGAGGATGAAAAGTGCCTATTTGAATATGAAAAAAGCTCTCAAGGCAATGTTCCATCGGGGGGAACTCGGTGACGGGAATACAAATGTTCTTAATAACTATGCCGGAAATTATGGCTATGATCGAACCAAACCGGGACGCCGTGTGGCAGAAACCATTGAATTTGGACGGACTGGACAAACGTTTTTGAGGATTGGATGGAAGCCACAATCATCTTATGGTGGATGGCCTAGTTGGCTTAAGTTTTTGGGTTAATTTGATTTGTTGGATGATTACAAAACGACATTAGGTGAGGGGAACGATTTATGAGGAATTCCTATACTTGCAAAGTTGCCAAACTAAGCAAAGGGGATTTATGTTTTAACCAATCAGTATTTTTCAATGAAAGTTGGATTTCCAATTTACACCTATTTCGGAGTAAGGAGAAGCAGGTCCTGAAGCTTAGACTGATTAAAAGTAAGATGGAAAAATACCAATACGAAGTAATTTAAGGTAGTTGTAATGTTGTGTCAGCGGAAACATTCAAAAGAATTTAAATGATTTGTACAATACAACAGTAAATACGGAAGTTATACTGCTTTTAAGCTGTTCAGTGTTCTAAATACTTGGTTCGTTACCTGTCAAAACTAGTTAGCAAAGCTTGAATGTATTGCAAAATTGCAACTTAACTTAACTGGGGTTGTGTAATATCACCGTGAATCAATTCAATCCAATAAACGAGTTTTGACCTCCCTTTGATTCAATTCATGTGTCACTCGTCAGAGGTTTGTGGTTATGAAACACAAATAAACAAGTTTTTTTAGTCACTCGGTCAGATCGTGACTAAGAGCAAAGGGCTGCTTTCTTCATATATTACGGATACAGTTTAATTAAATAATCAAATTTACTTCCCAGCCTGAACAATAGACTTCCACATAAAAAACTTGAGACAACAGTTCTTGAGAACAAGAAAGTTGACGATCACTTGCAATTTCAATGAAACTGGTTTTAATTCAGCTTGTACGTTCTTGAAATATTTCGGAGTGAATTTATTTTAAAGTAACTGACTTCAATCTGCACCACACAGACATGTTAGGTACACGTTGTCTTTACACACTACTTTAAAGTTTCAATCCTGTCAATGAAACCCAGGGAAATGTAACATGCATTATATTTTGCTCTCAGTACTCTGATCCGACCCAAACTCGGTCCCTGCTGGTTTAATATGGCTTTCGGGTTAGGTGAATTCATAATTGGTGATTCGGTTTTTTGAAAATCATCTGCCTACCTCTTGAGTAGGTCCTATTTAACTTCATAGAAGTCGAATTTAATGCCTTAATTTTTGGATACAAGGAGCTAAAAATGCGCCAGCTTTTCAGCAGAGCTGGGCATATTACTTGTAATTAGATTACAAGTAATTCGAATTACGCAATCGGATTACGTTTTTGTAATATGTAATTGGAATTACCCGGAATAAATATGTAATTTGTAATTTTGTAATTGCAGCTTGGAGTATAATATGTAACTTGTAATTTCCAAAAAAATTGCCAAAAGTAATCCTATTATATTCAAAATCACAAATTACATTGATCCATAAGAAATCATTGCTTCTGACGGCTGGCAACATATGAATGTGCGAAGAATTTTAAACTTTGTTGAAATGTAATTTGTAATATGTAATTTGTATTACACGGAAAGAAAAATGTAATTTGTAATGTGTAATTGCTATTACACAGGCAGCAATTTGTAATTTGTAATTTTGTAATTGCAGCTCGACGTGTAATTTGTAATATGTCATTGCAATTACTTTCCAATGTAATATGCCCAGCCCTGCTTTTCAGAAGGCAAAATGCGGCATGATATTCGGAATTTTCTTCTGTAGTATTATTAGATTAGTAAACCAGTATTATGACTGCTAGTAATAAAATATCATATTTACACAACAACGCCAGAGTCCAAGACAACTTTTTTAGTTGCAATTGTATTAATTCCTGCTTTCATTTTCGCATTACCCAAGTTTTTAACTTCGGCTTGAATATCATTTGTGAGTGCTAACCCAATCAAAGAAAACACAAAAACACCCAAATAATTAAGAACCAATTTTACAACAACCTACTATATCCTTCCACCTATTTGACCCTGCCATGACCATACTTGTGTGGCCTGAAGATGAATTAAGATAAAGGTAAGGTTGATAGTGAACGCCGATAGTGCGCTGCAGTATGTTACATTTCCGGTTGTCAATACTATTTGTTAACCTTTGTGAGCTCCAGAATGATTTGAAAACAGAATCAGCTTGAAACTGGAAGCGGAAATAAACTGCACTTAATTTTAAAAGCAACTTACGGAAATCCATCACACCAAGACTCCAAATTCCGACATGCTCTCTTGTACAAACTGCATACTTTCCTCGTGTGGGAGACAAGCTCGTACGTCAAATAGTTTGTCGACATTAAAAATCCAGGCTCAGAGGCCGCACAGCTAGGTCAGGTCACACACAAAATTATTACAACTTCCAAGTCAAATTACTTGTGTTGTGCACATAAAATGCCAGTTCTTTGCTCCCCGCCTGTGTATTTACTTGCCCATCAGCTGAACAAAAAATCTATTGCAGAATTTGAGTGGGAAATGCGCGAAAACAGAATTATCCACGGCCGGACAACTTTCGATTTATTTTTCTTTCCTGTCACCACAAACATGAGAACAATTTTGAGATGTCAAAATTAACACTATAAAACCAAACAAAGTTCTTTGTCGAATTTATAGAAACTTATATTTTATGGGATCCACACTGGGTTAAGCAGAGTGCAGAAGGCACTGCACGCACCAGGCAGGCAAGACTTGTGTAAATAATATTTAATGCAGCTAAGGGCTCGTTCATATATTACGTAATGGTATTTTTGGCCT